>CANDYM010000355.1:0-33195 GCA_947397865.1 Polietes domitor
AAGTAGATATTGAGAAAATGAAATTGTAGTAACCGGGAACCGGGAAATTGTAGTACGAAAAATTATAACCGGACTAAGATTTTTTTTCCATTTTGTGCCTATAAATAAAACTATTGACTACGTATATGTGGATGACACAATATAAATGAAGTATTGTTATCATAAGTTTCTATTGCAGCGTCTCAGTTTTGGATAAGTCCCGTTATATATTCACTCTAGGTCATTAAGTTGTTACGTGTGTAAATGTCAGCAAACACGTTTGGATATTTTCTATAAACGAATTTTAAATAGTGGGAGTTATAATTTTTTTCAGCACAAATTTTAATAAAATTTAGAGGAAATATGTGATGAAAAAAGTCATTCTGGAAAATGTAATGGAACCATTTTCGTTCCTAAATATTCCAGTTTTTTATATTTTTCAAAGGAATAACAATCCGGGTCGTGAAGCATGCTTTGTTAAGCAATGGTTTATGGATACGAGTACCGATGTTTTAGCCGGGCCAGGCAAAGTGCGGACTTAAATCTCATCAAAAACTTGTGAGTAGAAGTAGAAAGAGGTTTAAGAACGAAAATTTCTAGAAACAATGACAAACACTTTTTGAATATTTAGGAAGTTTGGGAGTCGATACCACCTTGAAGATGTCTATCTTCGGTAGAAAGTTGCCAAGGTAATAAAATATAAAGAATATCCGACGAATCATTGAGTCTTCTTTCATTTTGTTTTATTATGTTAATGTCTACTTAAAATTTGAATAAAATAGTTTTTTATGATCGTTTCTAATTGCGTGACCATTGAATTTTTGAGTTTTTTCAGTTAAATTGGTTTCGACCTTCAAATAATATAGCTACATCTTCAAATATCTATTGGAAATGTAGTAATAAGTGGGACTTACAACATTGGTTATTAATGTTTGTTGTTTTATGTAAGTACTGCTGATATAAAATGTAAATCATAGTGATTCGTTTCTAATTGTATGACCACCACTGTATATTGTTTTGATATTTTGTAGAGAGGCTAAAAAAATAATACTCAGGATATTGAACGATTAACATTATTTTTAATTTTTGAATTCCGTGAACTCCTGATTATGCAGATCTGGAAAGAAGAGTAGAAGACATTGCAGATGATACCAATATCGTCAAAATGACGTGATCCAAAGTTATGATTAAGCCATCTTTTCATAAAAAAACCCAAGAACGCCAACTTTGGACCTGAGTAAAACTCACATCACATACTACTTTGAGCTACGCTATTTAACCGGAAACCACTAGTAAAATTTATGTGCCAAATTTCATCAAAATCGGAGGGGATGAATATTCAAAACTATGGTTTTTGTGTCATTTTCTGATGTAATTACACAAAACATAAACTAATACAAACGCTTTTATTGGAAAAATGGATGAAATTACATTTTCCATAATTTAATACATACATATCTTTGAATGCATTGAGAGAAAAAAGACACCATAATAAAACAAACAACAATAAAAATATGTTCAATAAACGGAAATTGAAATGTCACTGCACTTAACACCAGACCACAAATAACTTTTGACTTTCGCTCTATTCGAGTTTATTTATCCGCATTCGTATGTAGTCCTGCAGCTTTGCTTATGTGAGTGAGTAAGTGTGTGTGTGTGTGTATGTGTGGGTACATCTGTGTTGTTGCAGCAACTAATAATAAATAAATGACAATGGCAAACAATGCAATTGCTTGGCAAAAACTGCCACATTGAGATATAAAACCGAAATGAAATGGAAACAAAAAAAAAATAAACACAATCGTACATTCATTTGTACACACGCATGCATACACTAATAAATAAATGTTGTATAACTTTCAATAGACCGCAATCAATATGGAATTGTTAAAACCGAAAGAAAAAGGAGATATTTTCGTAAATTGCACAGGAAATTTAATTAATTAAATTGGTGAAGCGTTAGTTTACCCATATACAGTGTATGGAGGAGCTGTGGATGTAGTACCCAAATTCCAGCTTCCGAATCGAATTTTGTGAATTTCCTTTATGACTCATAAAAATAATCAGGCTTCTTCTGGATTGGAGGAAAAAAATGTGAACATTCTCAACTAATATGACAGTCTGGTTCGTTTTAAGTATTTTCCCAGAATAAATTGTTTATATTAATGTCCGGTTGATGTTGTAGACTTACAGAATATTAAAACGGTAAACGACATTTTATAATAATCTGACGATGTCTTCGGCATTGTTTTTAATTGATTTTGCTCTATCTGAATTCGGATCACAATTTCGAGAATTACACTCTGAAAAACGGCCCATCTGCAATATATTCTGGTTGAAATAAACATGTCTCTGGCACTCTTCACTTGGCTCGTCGTATTCGACAACTTGGCGTATTTTACGTAAGGATCACGGCCATAAAGCATACAAAATTTAACTTGTGCAAAATTGAAGATAGGCGACTTTAATTGGCTCTCCAGTCGCTATGCTCGAACGAGTCGCCCAACATTGGACTTTCCGAATGGACACCTCAGACGTAGTCGTGCCCAACATTTACATGATATATACCGAAAATAACATTTTAAGATCACTTTCAAATTTATGTGTACTATTTTACATTATAAAACAAACCTCACGCTCGTTATTAGGAATATTTTCTGTTCTTGTGAGGACCCATTTGCAATCCTAACTGATCAAAAACTACAAGACGCATTCTTGGGAACTTTTAAACATGGGATGTGTTCAGCAAATAATTTCCACAAAAATATGCATAATTCCCCTCATTTCCTATTCTAAACGCATCAGAGATACAAGCCGACCGATTTTAAGCCAACAAGCCGCCGCCGCCGCATGTTTCATGCACGAGCCGACGGAGTTGAATTTGGTATCCCACTATATGATGACGTCTATAGCATATTGAACGATTGTATTTTGATTTGCATTTATATACACCAATTCCAGTATACGTCGCCATGTGTTCCTATAAGAACAATAAACAACAGCTACTCTAAGTAAAGTGGGTGATTGAAAGGCTTTATAGGCATGGTGCACTTATGCTTCCTTTCATGGTTATATTTAAACTGAAGATGTTTCTCTTGGGACACTCTAGTGCAGGACACAAAGCCACAAATCCCACAACGATGATCGTCGTCACACACATGTATATTTAGGACATGAAGTTGCACTGTCCTCCGATTACAATAATATCTGCACTGTTCGGACACTTTTGGAGCATGAACTTTTTTATTGTGCTTCTTTAGTGTGTCAAAGTATTTAAGGCATAGCCTTACCATTCTTTGGAAGAGTTATGATATTCAAGATTTCTGGTCAAATAGGCCTCACATGAAAAACTGTAATTGCAAAAAATTATTAAATTCATCCATATTATAAATTTTTGGAATTCATTCCCACTCCCAAAAAATAATTTTATGGGATAATAATATGGCATTATGGGAACATTGTCTAATATTAAGGAATATTGAACTACTTGCCAAAAAATAAAAGAAAAGGTATTAAAAGCCAATACAATGTTCCTTTCCTTTTTCAAAATTGTCAAATAAATAGGGGTGATCGAATTACAGAACGAGCCGGCAAATCAGCCGCTGCCGACGACCCATTTTGGGTAAAGCCGCCAACGCCGATAATTCTGGTTCGGCTTGTAATTCTGAAATGCAGCGCAGTGCAAATCCCAAAATTATATTATTTTAATCACTCTACGTTTCCGATGCTTGTCTTAAATTCACATTTTAAAGTAGTATATAAAATAGTTTAACTCAAAATTTGTTGACAAAAATCGGACACTATGACATAAAATCAACACAGAAAACAAAGCATATATCACTGGGGTTAAAAAATATATACATATTTAAAAAATATATTAATATTGCCAAAGTTTCCATTCCACGAAAATGTATTTAATTTGACTTGGTTCGCGCCAGGTTTAAAAGTTAATAACTATGTAGACGTGGTAATTTGAAAACAATCTACGAAAATATGTTGCAGTAAACACGAAATAAAAAAATAAGTCACAACTAAAATTTCAATTTAAGGTTAATTTCGTATTTATATAAATGTTTTTTCGACATTGGATTTTATATTCCAAATAAATAATATTAATCTTGATAAATATTACTTATTTGTAATGGTAATTTCGTACTTTTTCCGAATTGGTGCTGAACTGTCGCACAGAACTGAATTTAAAGTGGCGGAGTAAATAGAAAAAATAGCATATGTCAAATGGGCTAAGGGCTATATAAAAAGTTAAAAAATTAGTCGATAAACTTTTTAAATAAACCAGAAAGTTTAAGTAGACAAATTTTCTTTATTTCTGAAATTCTGTGGCGTTGAATTTTATATAAAACTAGTATTTTGTACCTGGCTTTGCACGGGTTCATTCTTCCCTATTCACCTACTACGAAGCTAAAATGAGTAATTTTTGATAGTTTTAAAATATTGTTTGTGTGGGAGGTACCACGCCCTTGTCCTATCGTGACCTAGTATATCCAGGAACCATCTCCTGTCCAGAAGTTAGACACAGTAAAATTTTCTAGCAAATCGGTCCACCCGTTTGGCGTCCTATACGGAACATACAGACTTAAATTGATTTTTACACCCTCGCTTTGTCATTCCGTCTGTAACATCTCGAAACATTCGTCGGAGACCCTATAAAGTATATATATTCTGTGTCATGGTAAATTTCTAAGACGATCTAGCCATGTCCGTGTGTCCGCCTTTCCGTCTGTCTGTTGAAAGCACGAACGAAATGAGCAAAGAGGTTGAGATTTTCCGTAAATGTGTCTTATGGTTGTAGATCGCTTGGGATTGATAATAGGCAAAATCGGCCCAGAGGGAAAAAATTAAAAATACGCATATGGTCAAATGTGCGTATGGTTGAGTGTGGTTCTCCTCCTTTTCATTATCAAAACAATGATTTTCTTCTTAAGAATAAATTAATTGATCGAATAGATGGAATTCGAATGTATTACATTCAAAAACTCATAGAAAATCAATCAATCGATCACCAATCAACAACACAAAAACAAATAGGAAAAAAAATTGTCTAAAAATTTTTCATTATCCCCTAATATTTAGATTATTTAAGCAATTTTTTGAAAATTTCTGCTTTTTATACATTTGAAATTTGTTGCGTAAATTCCTCTTAAAGCTTAAATGGGACAAAAAGGGATAAAAATGGTACCACACGACCACAGCTAGAAGAACAGTGGATCAAAGTTTTCATTTTTTTTGTCGAAGCATTATACTAAGTGAGGAAAGTGTTGTGAGTTGATCTCTGAGAGAATTCTTATTGACAGAACTATATTGTGGAATTTTATGAGGATTATTTTTGTGGAAGATCCTAATCCTCTATCTTCTTTCTTTATGGGTCAATTTGAACCTATTTTTCGAGAAAATCCTTTCAAGTAGGACATTTAAGGATTAAAATGTTCTACAAAAAAAATTGCAGGAAAATTTCAGTAGGGGTCACCAAAGATGTAAATAAAGCTCTTCACGCTTCAATAAAAACTCGCCCACGTATTTAGGAAGATCGATCTTTTCCGACATAAAATTTGGATACTTCGGTAGAGCACGGTAGTCAAAATACAAAATGAATATTTTTGCAAAATTTTTATTTTCGCCGGAAATATGGCTAAAATGATATTATGCGCATGACACTTTTGTTTCGTAATTTTCTCGCGATCTATCCATTGGATCCGGCTAATTTTTTTCACTTCTATTAAGAACCAGTGTCGCTTGTTACATATGTATATGTAGTCAGTCGCGAAAAAAGCTACAATTTTGCAAAAAAAGCCAGGAAGCACATATGAATTGGGGCTAAATCAAAACATGAACTGGTGTGACCCACTTTGACTTTTAATGTGTCTGCTAGAATTTTATCGTGTTGTGCCAAAGTTCATCAGAATTGGGTATACGAAAAGGAGTCAAACTGGGATAGATATAATTACGGGGCTACATCAAGATATCACCAAATTTGAGCAGACTCGTTGATAAACGTGGTTTATTGCGAAAAAAATCCAATAAGGTTTTAACTATAGAGGCTATAGCTAATTCTAAGCCGATTTGCGAGATGTTCAATAGCGTTTGCCCTTACCACGAACAGGTTTCATTTAAATAAGGGAAGAATTGCGACCTGTCCTTTCATTATAAGATTAAGACAAACGGTCATTGCTAAATCGGCACATACATTCTACTTGATCTTGTGTGCTATTTGGCGATTACCTTACTTCAAAGTATAAAGTGGTTCGAGTTTTACGGTGGTCCAAAGTTAATACTCTTGAGCGTTCTTATGAAGAGTTATCTTCGTTAATTTCACGCCAACTTATACAACAAAATTCTCCCAGAAATTTGCATTTTGAGATATAACACCGTGCGACAGACAGTACTTTTTGGATCTGAACAGGATGTGATCTTATGTAAAGAACAGAACTGTAGCAATAAAAAACAATTGTTAATTCATATTTTACGTTTTAATGGGAAAATTTTGAAATGGATGTTAATGCTAAACTAATACAGCTAAAAATAAGTAAGTAAAGGCTAAAGTCGGACGGGGCTGACTATATGATACCCTCCACTTTCTACCCCACTACAACTCAATTCGGTAAAAATGTGAAATCGGGAAGGATTTTTGTATGAGGCCTATTCATGGCCCACTGTGACGCACTCTCAAAATGTATGTTTCAAAGTAAAATATACCGCGTTCTGCCAAAATATTTAAAAGTATTTTGTAAATGTATGCGTTTGACAAAAAATGTTAAATCGGGAAGAACATTTGTATAAGGGTATATTAAAACTTGGAACGATGTGAAACGTTCTCACCATGTATGTATATATATATATATATATATATATATATATATATATATATATATATATATATATATATATATATCTAACATTTAACAAACTTACAAACACAGCTATATATATAGCTATATATATTCATATATATATATAATATATAAATGAATATATATATATAAATGAAGCTGTGTTTGTAAGTTTGTTTGTTCTTTATAGCCGGACCGGTCTTCTTGAAATGTTCACAGTATGTTCATACTGAACCGGTGGTGAAAATTGGCTATATAAATTTTTGATATTTTCAGTGGGCACCACACAATTGGGGATTTATTCGTTCTTTATAAATTCGGAGTAATGTTGCAGCGAGAGTCTTGAATTTTCGTGAAAGTTCACGAATTGTTAGTCTGCACAATTGTACCAAAAATGGGCGTATTGGAAAAGTGGACTTGGCACCTCCCACACGAAGTTAAAACCCATTTTCGAATATATTCCGTTCTATGACAGATACAATACTGAAATTTTGTGTGAGTGCATCCAGCATCAATGTGCGTAGTTGTAATAAAAATGGGGGGTAATGGAAAAGTGGACATGGCACCTCCAATACGAAGTTAAAACCTATTATTGAATATTGTCAGTTCTATGACACCTAGAATGCTGAAATTTTGTGTGAAAAGATCGAGTGTAAATAGTTGTGCAAATATCAGCGTCATCGAAAATTTGGACCATCGGATGGAGGTGTGCCACCGAGGTCGCGGCGGCCGATATTTTGTTCCATACATAATTGAACCATGCCAATATTATATACGAAGTTTGGTCAAAATAGGTTAAACATTTGGGAGCAACATTTGTTTGGGGCTATATCTAAATCTGAACCGATCTTACCCGCTTTAACCACAGGAGCTTTTAGTGGGACTATAAGATGTTGTGCGAAATTTAAAGAAAATCGGGTAGAATGTGTTGTTTCTAGAGTGGAAAAGTCAAATCGGGAGCAACATTTGTATGGGGGCTATAACTAAATCTGAACCGATCTTACCCGCTTTTATTATAGGCGTTCCTAGTTAGATTATAAGATGTTGTGTAAAATTTAAAGAAAATCGGTTTTTAGAGCGGAAAAAGTCCTGTAATTTTATTACAACAATAGATGGACAGACGGACATTGCTAAATCGACTCAGAAAGTGATTCTAAGCCGATCGGTATAAATAACAATGGGTCTATCTCGTTTCCTTTTGGACGTTACAAACAAATGCACAAAGGCATCGTACCCTAGTGGAGGGTATAAAGTATTTTAGCAGATATTCTTGTCTTTAATTTGGTACCCATATCGCTTTTGTATAAAAAAGTACGAAAATAAATTATTAAAACTTGTATGTCCTTTGGAAATTAAACGATTTGTAAAAAGGAGAAAAGGTCATCTTTTCTACAAATGTTCTCTAGTTTCATATGTATATGATCTTGTTCAGATCCTCTATAAAATGTAAAATTGTCTCACGGTGTAATAATCAAAAAAATTCTATAAAATCCATTTGTTTTGCGCGTTTACATAGTCAGAGGAAATACACCCGCTTTTACGTTTGAAGTATAAATTATGAAAAATCATTTTATGTTTCGTGTCAACACGATCGGAGGAATATGCACAACGAGTATATGTTGTTGGTTCTGACAACCTTTAAAAGTACAAATCTTAAAAAATTCCCTCATTTTGCCCTTCTACGCATTTAGAGAATTGTATACATGAGTCATCCGTTTGATTTGTGCCATTTCACCCCCAACCATTTAGTCAGGCCAGTGGTACCATTATTATCTATTACTATTAACCCTTTAAAAATGCGAATTTCGAAAAATTCTTATATGACCTATAAGCTATAAGAAAAATGTCCGTACCAAATTTCAAGATTCAGGGCGGTTGTTCGAAATATATAATAACGCTGCGTGGTCCAAGTGGGGCATAACGGTGTATTGAGACACACATACATGTATATCTAAATAATTTTATTTGTAAGATTCTTTAGCTATACGTTTGTATTATGAATTTAGTTTGAAATAAATACTCGGCCGAAATTTCAAGTTTTATTTTTCACTTGAGTTGTATAACTTCCTTAAACAGAAGTAGTGCCATTTCAAACCCTTTTAGTTCTCTCACACAATCGAACAGAAGTCTTTCAATATTTTATTCCATTGCCAGAAAGTCACTTGGGTTTTTTTTTTTTTCAAAAAAAAAAAGAATTTGGTTTAAATGATATTTTGGGAAACATAAATGTAGAAATGATCTGTTTGCTACATTTATATTCACCAAAATACCATTTAAACCAGGTGTGAATATAGTAAAATTTTCAATTTTTACTTGGTAAAATAATGTAATCAGTTTGCTATAATTTAAGAACTAACGTTTACCATATTCTGGAAATTGGATATCGTTTAGAGAAAATACCTTTTGCATGATATTCAAGAATTATATTTTTTTAGTTTTTAGAGTTCTTGAGCTACAAACACATACCCTTTTCCTCCGAGATTCGCCGAGATGAGATTCTGAAGGCACCATTAACATTAAAATCTGAAAAATTGTATTACATCATTAAGTAATCTCTTCAAAATACTTGGTCGAAATCTTGTGGAATTATCCCATCATAAACGGTGGGTCTATCTAGCATTATTTTGGATATTACAGATACATAATACACTGGTGGTACTGTTAGCGGCTACTACTATTTTTGTGCTTTTCTGTCCATGAAAACCATCCTAAAATATAAATTTTAACAAGTTGTTTTAGTTCTGGGATACCGTATTTTTTCATTTCGTATTTTGAAATCATGTGTTCCAGAACTCTACATTTACAAGAAGACATGAAGCTGCAATCACGATCTGCCTCAAACTCCTGTAATAGCACCATGATTTAAGGTCGCACATATACACCACCAACCCGACAAAACGAGTAACGTTTAAAGTAATAATCATAAAACTGTAATGCCATCATTGTTGTCATAAACAGCATGGCCATTGACATTAAAGAAAGGAGAGTATTAAAGTCACCACGAACAAAAAAGGAAACGAAAACAAAGCACAGCCCACGGAAACCAAGGCATCGGAGCAAATGGAAAACCATGTACAACGGAAACCGGATGCGATAAAACGACAGGCGATTGTTCCAGCTTTCTACCATTGTGGACGACAGCAGCAACACCAATGACGACATAACCTTATCAGTGTGATATCAACGGCGAAATTATAATTATCAGTAGGGCGCACAACCAGACATAATCATACACAACCCACATTGCACAGTGGGGGAATTCTGATTTTTTTGTGAAAATAAATGGCATTTGTAACTTTTTGGTCCGTGTTGGTTGAAATTTAACACAGCTAAAGTTTTTTGAGATTAAATCAACACCGGTTCAGTTTATTGCTCATAGCTGAATTATTTGAAAAAATCGGAACAATAGCAGTCAAGGAGGGAAAGTGCAGTGGTTTTAATTTAAAAATTGAGCGAATAATTACTTTAAACTATTTTTGGTACGTTATAGTTTCAAAATTGTGACTTAAACATTTTTTGGTAACCGACAAAGGTCCACAATTTAAAAAAATTCCCTTAGTCTAGGCATCGACTTAATTTTCAAAGGAAAAAACAATATTGTTAGTAGTCATTTAAACTCTACATTGATAAAATTAATAAAAATGGGAAAATAATTGTTTAAAACTATCTCAGAAATGAAATGAGCGTTTCCAAAGTACTATAAGACTGCAATTATGGAAAATAGATTTTCATCGCAATAAGACTTATATGACTGAAAGAAATCGCCTTATTATATAATCCGGAACGTAACAAAAACTTACTTCCTACTTCTGAGGTACATATAGAAATTAGTTGAATTTATTTAAAATTGGATTTAGATTTCTAAGATCTCCGTTCCCGACATATCGAAAATAGGTAAATCTGGCCTACCAAATACGATTAAAACAGCTATTACATACTACTACTTTTGATCTTGCCGCAAATAGTAATGGTTACATGTACAGGGTTTTCCAACAAGAGGTGTTATTTTGAATCACCCGGTATTTCGGTAGCTGTCACTTTTGAAGCTTCTATTCTTTGACATTTGACAAGTAGAAACTACGCCAGTACTAAAAGTGGAACGATACACGCTTCAATTCATGAATGAAAATGATCCGGAATTCCATCGAAAAATCATCTTGACTGATGAGGCCCATTTCCACCTATGTGGCTACGTCGAAAAGCAAAATTGTCGCATCTGGGGCTCGGAAAACCCAAGAGTTATTGTTGAGAAGCCTGTGAATGTTTGGTGCGGTTTATGGTCCGGCGGGGTCTTTGGACCTTACTTTTTCGAAAATGAGGTTGGATAAACAGTTACGGTGAATGGATTGCGCTATCGAGAGATGATTAATGATTTTTTATGGTCGGAGTTGGATGGTATTGATCTGGACAACGAGCAAACCATTGCTCTTTTATGGGAAAAGTTTCCGGACCGTGTTATCCCTCGAAGAGGTGATCACAATTGGCCACCGAGATCTTGTGATTTAACACCTAGAAACTTCTTCCTTTGGAGCCGCGTGAAAGATAAGGTCTACGCCAATAGCCCAGCGTCGATTCAAGACCTCAAAGATATAATTCGTGAGGCTATCGAGAACATAGGGCAGCCACTTTGCGATTTGGTTATGGAAAATTTCATGAAAAGGATATGGTCCTGTAAGCGTGGTCGTGGTGGCCATTTGGCTGATGTTGTTTTTCATTATTAACGGCATACCTTCCTCTTTATTATGAAATAAACATCCGATCATTTATCTCAAAAAATGAAAATTTTCTTTGAATACCAAAATAACACCTCTTGTTGGAAAACCCTGTACTTCTTTTAATAATAAGCATTTTGGCAGGTCATATTTTGGAACATTGAAATTTGTTAGCTGACTTCTTATCTGCTAAATTTTTCCAAGATGTTGAAAATTGAAAGTCTGAATTATGTAAACTGCTGTCCATTTAAAAATTGTAAGGAAAATAAAAAATCTAAACCCAGCTATTTGAAAATATAATTCATTAAAATAACCGACTTTTTATTTTTCACGATATAAAAAATATGTCTGGGATATAAATATTTACTAGCAAAGCCCAGCACTTGATATTCGAATTGGAATATCTTGTGATTTTAAATCTAGAAATCTTACTTTGGTTCAATGTAGAAGATGAAAAAACACATTTATTACATCTGGAAAATGACGGATATTTGAAAATATTTCTTTTACATCTTTAATCCATTTAACCAAAAGTATTGTTTAAGTTATGATCAGAAATTGTCCTCATTTTGTCCAACATTTTTTTGGAAAATTTTCTGCTATATATGTAATTGAAATTTGTTGCGTACATTTTTAGCGGGTCAAATGGGAAGAAAATGGATAACAATGGTACCAATGATACTATAACAGCTAGAAACATGAAATTTGGAATGCACATCCCTCTAATTGTGTAGATACGTAAAATAGATGGATTTTTTCATAATTCGCACTTTTGGAACAAAAAGGGTTAAAATGGTGGCAATGATTCGACAACCCATGTACCAATGATTCATGTTCACTTTTTGATCTCTCTTGAAGTTTTATATTTATATAGTAGATGACTATTAATAATGAAGCATCATTATTTATGTAAAAGAGTGCACATAAGTATGCCTTATAGAAATTGTATTTTTTATAAAATGTGATGTTCATAAAAAATATCACAATTTTTTAATATGTTAGCGCACTTCTATGTAAAGTTGATAGTCCCTAATCTGCCGGTTATACTGTGGAATGCACTCCGTGGTGGAGGGTATATAAGATTAGGCCCGACCAAACTATAGATTAAAACTAACAACAAATTATATTTAGTTTTCGATGGCATTCTCTGTTGGAGTGCACTGAACACGTTTTTGGAGGTGTATTGACAAGTTTTCAAACAATATTCTGTCAAAATCAAAAATATATAATTTTAACTGCGTTCCGTTTAGAAATATTTTTGTCAAAATAAACAGAAAATTAATACTTCAGCCAATTTACAGTGGTTCAACTTTTTGGCTAAAATTATTCAAGTACATTCAATTTAATTCTTTGAACAATTAATTATTATTAATTACTATCTGACCCGACAGACAATTTCCTGTCCACATTTTAAATAAGCTTCTCTGTGATAGTCGTGTGAATTTTTGAAAATCTATTTGAAATGTTTAAACAAAACTGAAATGGGAAAATGTAATTTTCAGTGATTATTGTGTCGATTAACGCATGCTGTCATAGATATTCAATTTAAAGATACAATCGTGGATATTTAACTCAGATTTCGCGAATGGTGAATGGAAATGTCTGCATGTTCGCTTAAGTGGATTTTGAACATTGTATAGTAACACATGGTGAGTTTTCGCAACGTCCACTTAATTATTTGCGTTGAGTTCCGTTTTTGTAGTTTGGTTTTCAGAGCTGGTATCAATTTTTAGTTAACTTATCTTAAGTTAAACTATTCGATTTATCTCAAACTATCGTTCTGTATAACTTATTTTCCAAAAAAAAAAACTAATAACACTGTCCAACAAATTAAGACTTTTTGAATGGAACAGAATAGCGACCCCAATATTCTGAAAGGGTATGTTGAGTAGATCATTTTTGTAGAACAAACTTATGGTCCAGCACGTCTGAGTTTTATTTTACAGTGGGTCAAAGTTTTCATTTTTTGGTCGAAGGGAGCCTTATACTATATGAAAAAAATGCTGTAAGTTAATGTCTGAGAGAATTCTTATGGTCAGAGTTGTATTGTGGAATTGTATGAGGATTATTTTTGTGGAAGATCTTAACCCTCTAACTGGTCTCTTTATGGGTCAATTTGACCCTTTTTTCGAGAAAATCAAAAAATGTCCTTTAAAAAAGGACATTTAAGGATTAAAATATTCTACGAAAATGTTCGCCGGAAAATTTCAGTGGGGGTCACCAAAGACACCATTGTTGTAAATATAGCTCTTTACGATTAATTGGCAAAATTACACGCCAACATATACAAAGCAGGTAAAAACGGCGTCAAGTTCGGCCGGGCCGAACACTGAGCTCTCGCGTCTAGTCAGCTGTGACTTACAAATCGGGTGTGATATTTATTAAAATTAATAATAAAAAATAAAAGAAAAAAAAAATCAAGCATAATTGAGCTACTTACTAAGTAGTACATATCGGGTGTGATTTGTACTAAAATTAATATAAACAAGTAAAAACGGCGTTAAGTTCGGCCGGGCCGAACTTTATATACCCTCCACCATGGATAGCATTCCACAGAGGGTGTCGGTTTTCGTAGAAGTGCTGTAATATTACAGGAAAATATAATTTTTTTAATATAGGCAAACCAAAACAAATACAAATATTGAAAAAATAATTTTATAAATAAATATAATATATTAATTATTTCAAACCATTATTTATTTCAAATCAAAAAATAAATATTCCTATATTTATATTTTCAAAAAGCTTAAATACCATAAATATTGGTAGATAGTGGGAGTTACAGTTGGTTGTATTTTCATTCTATTTTAATTCCAAAAGTACAAAAAATCCATTATCAGACGTACATAGTGCAAAATAACCTAACTTCATGATTCAACCAATTTTTGCCATAATAGAAAAGGTACAAATTTGAAAAAAACCTTTTTATTTTGCGTGTCTATGCAGAATGTATACACCGAATTCCATAATTCCAGCTGCGACCATGTGGTTGGTACCATTTTTACCCCCTTGACGTTTTTACGCAATTAGAATTTCATCATTCTAGCTGTAGTCATTTAGTTGGTACTATTTTTATCCCTCTGTACCATTGTATCCCTTGAAAGTACGAATTTCGAAAAATTCGTTTATTTTCCGATTCCTACGTAATCAGAGGAATGTATACTCCGAATTGCATGACTCTAGCTGCGGTCATTTGGTTGGTACTATTTGTATCCCCTTTTTCAATTTTAACCCCAAAATGTACGAATTTCGAAAAATGTGTCTATTTTCCGTGTCTACGCAGTCAGAGGAATGTATACTTCGAATTTCATGACTCTAGCTGCGGTAATTTGGTTGGTACTATTTTTATCCCCTTTTTTTATTTTGTCCCCAAAAAGTAAGAATTTCGAAAAATCCGTTTATTTTCCGTGTATACACAGTCATGTCTACGTAGTCAAAGGAATGTATACTTCGAATTTCATGACTCTAGCCGCGTTCATTTGGTTGGTACTATTTTTATCCCCGTTTTCTATTTTGTCCCCAAAAAGTACGAATTTCGAAAAATCAGTTTATTTTCCGTGTGTACACAGTATACTCCGAATTTCATGACTCTAGCTGCGGTCATTTGATTGGTACTATTTTTATCCCCTTTTTTCATATTAACCCCAAAAAGTACGAATTTTATCAAATCCGTGTATTTTACTTGTCTATGCAATCAGAGGAATGTTTACACCGAATTTCATTATTCTAGGTACAGCCGTTTGGTTGGTACCATTTTTATCCCTCTTTTCCCATTTTACCCCTTAAAAGTACGAATTTGAAAAAAAATACTTTTATATCATGTATCTACTCAATTAGAGGAATGTACACACCGAATTTCGTGTTTCTAGCTGTTGTCGTTTAATGTGTACCATTTTTATCCCTTTTTTGCCCCATTTCACCCCCTATAAATAAGAATCACTTTATGGTGCAGTTTTTTGCTATAAGGGTAATACGCATACCAAATATCAAGCAAATATAAACAGACATATTCAAAAAACATGCTTAAATACGCTAAAATAGTAGGGATTATTATGGGTATTTTTAGTCCTTGTGAGGGAAAAAATTTTCCCTTTGGGCCGATTTCGCCCCATTTCAATCCCAACCGATCTACGACTATAAGACGCATTTATGGAAAATTTGGACGTCCCAGCTCCTTTCGTTTAGATGCTAGCGTGCTTTCAACAGACGGACAGACGGACGGACGGACGGACGGACGGACGGACGGACGGACGGACGGACGGACATGGCTAGATCGTCTTAGAATTTCATGACGATCAAGAATATATATACTTTATAGGGTCTCATGTCAATATTTCAAGGTGTTACAAACGGAATGACAAAGTTAGTATACCCCCATCCTGGAGGTGGAGGGTATAAAAAGAAAAATTAAAGCTTAAATAAGCATGGCGGATTCTGTATGCAAATTAAGAGATTGGTTTTGTTTTATTTGTGGACATTTTACGCACCATTAAAGCAGAAGAAAGATATTCCCTACAATTGAAGAACCATATTTTCTTTTCTTTGGAATACGATTTTTTCCTGAAGCTTGGATACCAAAAACTGTATGTACTACTTGCGAAAGTGGTCTTTTGACCTGGTACTAAGGCGCTACTATTTTCTGCGCCTATGACATGGATTGAACCTGAAGATCACGAATCAGATACATGCTATTTCTGCGTAAATTACAAATTTGGTAGAAGCCAAAGGCAATACGCGGTTATATCAGAAAATATTGAAAGCATGCTAATCGGTTTTAACAATATTGGCGTTAAGATGTCAATAAAGCTGCATTTTCGGCACTCTCATCTCAATTTTCTTAAAGAAAACCTTGGAGCGGTTTCAGATGAACACGGTGAAAGGTTTCATCAGGATATAAAGGTATTGGAAGAAAGATTCAAAGGGAAATCCCAAAGTGTAATGCTGCTGAATACGTATGGGGCTTGTACAGAAACCTTGACCCATCGGAACATTCACGTCAAGCTAAATACAGGAATGTACATTAAGTTTAATCTTTAATCCATTGTCATACTACTGCTATTTCCCAATTCCCTTTTACTCGAAAATTTGAAACAAAAAAATAAATATGTACATACTATAATAAACCACTATTAAAACAAAATTATAATTTTTTATAGAAGTTGGAGTGTAATTTTGCCAGTTAATCGTAAAGAGTTTTATTTACAACAATAATGTCTTCGGTGACCACCACTGAAATTTTCCGGCGAACATTTTCGTAGAATATTTTAATCCTTAAATGTCCTTTTTTAAAGGATATTTTTTGATTTTCTCGAAAAAAGGTTAAATTGACCCATAAAGAGACCAGTTAGAGGGTTAAGATCTTCCACAAAAATAATCCTCATACAATTCCACAATACAACTCTGACCATAGGAATTCTCTCAGACATTAACTTACAGCATTTTTTCATATAGTATAATACTCCCTTCGACCAAAAAATGAAAACTTTGACCCACTGTAAAATAAAACTCAGACGTGCTGGACCATAAGTTTGTTCTACAAAAATGATCTACGCAATATACCCTTACAGAATTATAGGGTCGCTATTCTGTTCCAAAAATGCTGTTGGACAGTGTAATTGGTGCCGAAAATACCAAACGCTAAGTGATTTGAAGAATACCATTTTTCCGCGTTTGTGTTAACTTTCGTGTTTACTCACTTGGCATTAAAACAGGTTGCAATTGTTATCCGATTCTCATGAAATTTGGCAGAAGTTATTTTTAATAGTCAAGGACGATTTGTATTGAATTTGGAGGAAATCGGTTCAGATTCAGATATAGCCTCCATACAAATATCCCTATAATTTACACTATTACTGCTCTAGAATACATATTTTACGTGGGATCATGACCAAATTTTCAGGATCGTGTTATATTTGAACTAGAAACAGCTCATATAGCCCCCATACAAATGTACCTCCGATTTACAATATTACTGCTCTAAAATGCACATTTTACATCGGATCTTGATCAAATGTTATATTTATACTAGAAACATGTATTTTGAAAGCCAGCTATATAGGTCAATGTTTTGGTATAGCCCCCATACAAATGGGCCCCATGTTTACACTCTAGAACCCAAATCTCACATTGGATCTTGATAAAATTTTGCAGATCATGTTATATTTCAATAAAGAATACCTACTTTGAAAGTGTTTTATAAAGGCCCACTTTTTAATGTAGCGCCCTTACAAATGGCCTCCATTTTAATTATTACCTCTCCATGACCCACTTTTTACATCGGAAGTTTTTCAAACTTTGCAGATTATATTATATTTCAACTAATAATACATACTATGAAAGTATATGTGTACATACTTTGGAATAACCAATAACCTCATTCTACTCTACTACAGCTCTAGAAACTACGTCTTACATCGGATCATGATATATTTCAACTAGGAATACCTGCCGTGAATGACAAATATATGGGTCCATGTTTTGGACCAGGCCCCAAGTGTTGCTATAGGCCCCTTTCAAATGTCGCCCTGTTTCATCCTATTACTACTGTATAAATTGTATTTGTCTGACGGAAAATTGGATTAATTACTATATTATTTACCATATTCGTTAAATTTGACTAAAGGTGAATTTATACTATACAGTATAATTTATATGAACTACATAAAATTGTTCCCATAACTAGATTTCCTACTTTTGGGTACATACAGTAGCGGTCAAAATAATAGCAGCGCACCAAAACGTACATGCATTACATTTGTTTGTATGATAATATTTTTATTTAACATATATATAATATTATTATTTAACATATTCATTACATCAATTAAGACAACATTATACTATAATTTTCAAACCGAATCTCGTTCAATTCATGTTCTTTGATTTAAGACAAAAAGCATCGGACTTGTCTCTTGAGGTGTGGTCCAAGTTATGTTCTTTGTAACCCATTCCAGGTCATATCCTTTGGGACCGGTTCCAGGTCATGTCCTTTGAGACTAATCTTAGGGCATGGTTGTTTCGGTATGG
Organism: Polietes domitor; assembly: GCA_947397865.1. Classification (NCBI taxonomy): domain Eukaryota; kingdom Metazoa; phylum Arthropoda; class Insecta; order Diptera; family Muscidae; genus Polietes; species Polietes domitor. The sequence continues at coordinate 18,566 of CANDYM010000355.1, forward strand.
TCCAAGTCATGTCCTGTGAGACCGGTTTTAAACTGGTAGTTTAGAACAGACAGCGGATATGTCCAAGACATATCACAGGGGTCAATTCACACCCTTCCAATGACAAACCCATGTAAAAGGGACCGATCCCCTTCATATATTTGGGATAGAACCAGGACCGGTCCTTACCCACCAGGAACTAGTCCTGATACAGTTCCTTTTCCCGTAGGGTTTCTATTTGATTTGATGTTATAAAGGGTGATTTTTTAAGAGCTTGATAACTTTTTAAAAAAAAAACCCATAAAATTTGCAAAATCTCATCGGTTCTTTATTTGAAACGTTAGATTGGTCCATGACATTTACTTTTTGAAGATAATTTCATTTAAATGTTGACCGCGGCTGCGTCTTAGGTGGTCCATCCGCTTAGTCCAATTTTGGCATTTCCACGTTTTTGAGTAACAGAGACCCAATTGGTGCGAACGGCGACGAATCGAAAATTGGTGGTCATCATTAACACTGGCCGATACAGCTGCGATATTTTCTTCAGTTCGCACTCTACGTAAGCGTGTTGGTGGTTTAATGTCCAACAATGTAAATTTGGTGCGAAATTTAGTCACAATAGCCCGAATAGCCGCTTCAGTGGGTCGATTAAACTGACCATAAAATGGAAGCGCGCAATGAACTTTCTTAACAGAGCACGCATTTTGATAATAAAATTCAATAATTTGCAAGCGTTGTTCGTTTGTAAGACGATTCATGATGAAATGTCAAAGCATACTAAGCATCTTTCTCTTTGACACCATGTCTGAAATCCCACGTGATCTGTCAAATACTAATGCATGAAAATCCTAACCTCAAAAAAATCACTCTTTAAGTATGATATTATGAAATATACACTACTCCTAAATATTTTTTATTTGTTTTCTTTTCCTTAATAAGTAGAGAGAGGAGAGCAATTTGATGAAGAAAATTGATTTCATATAAAATGATCAAAAATTCGATATTATATGAAGAAGTTTTTAAAATACGTGGAAAACCCCATTTATATCATTTGCAACCATTCGCATAATAATAATGTCTACTATAGCATATAAATATTCTACTTGACACTGCAATTTAAATAATTATTTCAGGAAATATTATAAAAGGTACCTGTAATACCTTTAAAATAAGATCTCGAAGGGTCTCGCACACAAAACTGATTCAGAGATATGATCAAATATGTGTACTATGGCTAATCGAAAATTGTGCTAATATAAAGTGGCAATTGTATAAGTTTGCTGAAAAATGCTGACGAGATATTAATTCCACCATAAAACACACACTGAGTCAAGTTGAGTCCTACATAGAACTTTTGGTCCACGAATCACAAAATTTCAACATTTACGAAAGCTGACAATAACACAGTAATCACAAAATGTTAAATATATTTTTTCAACTACTTATTTCAATTTCAATAACATAGCCACATTATTATTTTCTTTTTGCGCCTTAATTTTAAGTATTTTGTATAACTGCTTTAGACCCGACTTAATCTCACTTGTTTACTTTAAATACCTTGCAGGCTTACGGTGTTGCCAACGAGTTTTCTCCAGTACATTTTCTTGATTGCTTGGAGTGTTGCCATTAAGAAAATGTATACACATTTAATCTATATATATAAAAGAGTAGCGTGATTGAGTGACAAGCTGATCACTCCCCAGACCAAACGGATAGAGCTAGAATCATGAAATTTGGTGTGTACATTTCTCTTACAGTGTAGAGGTGTGATAAGTCGGCATTTTTCGAAATTCGTACTTTGGAGGGGTAAAACGGCGTAAAAAGGGATGAAAATGGTACCACCGCAATGACCAAACGGCTGGGCCTAGAATCTTCAAAATTTGGTATGGACATTCCTCATGCGGCATGAAGACAAAAGTGGCGTTTGCAAAATTCGTACTTTTAAATGGGGCGAAAAGGGACAAAAATGGTACCAACAAAACGACTGAAGCTAGAATCATGAATTAGAATCATAGAATTTGAAATTTGTTTCACTTTCAGCGTAGAGATCAGATTTGACGGGATTTTTTCGTAATTCGTACTTTTAAAGGGTAAAATGGAGTTGAAAGGGATATCAGTTGCTAACTGACTGTTGTTTGGATCAGACGTTTCGTGATGTCAACTACGCCACCAAAAACATTGTGTGCTAAGTGTTTTAAATCTCTTCAATCCATTAAATTTGTGAAGTATAACATTTGCAATGGCAAATTCCATTACATATGTTCGGATGTATCTGATAATAATGCGTAAGATTCCATTAAAAAAGTGAAAAACGTTGTTTACAATTGTAGCGTATGTGTGGGTGCGTCATTCGACTTGGTTGCTACTGTATCTATACAGTCCGCTGAGATTAGAGTGCTCACACTCATTTATCTACAAATAATCAATCTGAAGCATTACAAACTGCCTCTCATACAGTCAATACTGAACCAGTTTTAAATCCAATGGATAACCAAGCAAATTGGTTAAATGATAAACAGAGGAAAAGGCGTAACAATGAAGGCGTAACAATGTCCAGGTTATAGTACGGAAAAAGTGAATTCATGTGTCTTTTAAACCGACCGTTGCCGAAGACCAAATTTTATGTGCACACTAATATTGGCATTGGAGTTAATCATATGGCCTGCTATAAATTGGAGAAAAAGATGCTAATATAGCTGATTTGATGAGCATTAATTTTAAGCTGGGAATTTCTCCGGAAGTTTATGAAGAGCTTTTTAAGCCATCTCTATGCCCGTCGAATGTCAAAATACGCCCTTTTAATTTTTTTCAAAAAGAACCGAAAGGAGTTTTGGGAACTTAAATTATCACGATGCGTTATTAAGTATTTATTTCCAAAATATGTCGGGAATGCGGACTAAATCTAACTCTGTTTGTATGAAATCATCGCAATCGCCTTACGATGTTATTTTATTTGTTGAAACATGGCTAAATGCGGATTTTAATGATGGTGAGTTCTTCGACTCCAGACTGTTCAATGTTTTTAGAAAGGATCGAGATTACATAAAAACTGGATGCTCTCGAGGAGGTAGTGTTTTGATTGCTATTAAGAAATGTTTTAAATCAATTTTATTGGATCTCCCTAATGATGATAGCCTTCTGGACCAAATATGTGTGCGTATTGATAGTTTAAGTGGTGCGTTACTTTTGATTGTGTCCTATGTTCCGCCGAGTAGCAGTGTAAGTTTGTATGAAGCTCATGTACAGCATATTTCTAAACTTGTCCCCGATAATGAACGTCATGGGTGTGTAGTTATTGACGATTTTAATTTAAGTTAAATTGTTTGGTCGACTCTTCAAGACTCTAATTTAATTTTCGCTAGTAATGTTAATTTTCCACATGAAATTAATTTTATTGATACTATGTGCGGTTTAGATCTTGCTCAAATTAATTCCAATTATAATATTAGATTTAATTTTTATTTCTAAAAATGTTAATTATTCAATGCGAGTTTGTGAAAATCCGTTTAGTCCTCAGGATATGCATCATGTGCCAATTATTTTAAATATTGAATTTTATTTATTCGAATTGGTTAAGTCTTTTAATAATATTGCTTATGATTATAATTGTTGCAATTTTGAATTGATAAATGAGTTAATAATGAGTATCAACTGGATCCATATCTTTCAGGACAGAACGCTGGCAGAATGCTATTGTGTTTTCATGCGATTAAAGCCAAAATCCTAAAAACTACAGAGGTACACGCCAGGTTTAAAAAAGCTTAAGAATCTGAGGAATAAGTATTTTAAAGCTTATTCATCTTCTAACTCCCCTGAGAGTAAAAGGCTGTATGAGCAATACTCAAGAGAATTTTCTTTCTTGAATAAGTTTTTATATAAACAATATATAATGTACTTTGAGAACAAAGTTAATAGCAATCCGAAGTCTTTTTGGCAATTCATAAAATCTAAAAAAACTAATAGCCTTTTTCCCTCAGTAATGTATCATGGGGATAACCGTGCTAAGTGTTCTGAGAACGTTAGTATTTTTGCGATTTTTTTAAAGCGAATTTTCAGTCTGGTGACCTACCGGTCAATAATATATTTTTAAACAATATTACTTCTGACATTGATGTTGAATTTATTCATGTATTCCGAGTCTTTTAAATCTCAAAGAATCAACTAAACTTGATATTGATGGTATCTCAGCCCATTTTCTTAAAAAATGTGTTTTGTCGATATCTGTGCCATTGAAGTATATTTTTAATTACTCTTTGGAATCAGGAACGTTTTTGGATTGTTGGAAAATATCTTCCATTACCCCGATCTATAAATCGGGTCCTAAGGGAGACGTTTGCAATTACAGGCCAATTTCTAAATTATCAAATATTTCCAAATTGTTTGAATGCGTTGTTTACGTTTGTTCACGTTTATCCAACCGTATGTCCAATCATAACAGAATCGCAACACGGTTTTATGAAAATTCGTTAATCATTGCATTTCCAGCTTTGAAAATGGATATCAAGTTGATGTTATTTATGTAGATTTTTGCAAAGATTTTGATAAAGTTTTACACAAATTTCTTCTTTTAATATTGGCTAAAATTGGATCCATTAAATGGATAGAATCATATCTCATTAATAGACTTTTTTTGTCTGTTGACGGGTTTAAATCTGATATGTACGTAGCTTCCTCTGGGGTCCCTCAGGGTAGCATTTAAGGTCCTTTATTTTTTATTTTATTGGTTGCTAAATATTTAATTTATGCGGATGACATTAAAATATTTTTAGATATTTCAGATTCTGCAGATATTGCATTTCTTCAGGAAGATTTGAATAGGGTGTCCCATTGGTGTGAACAAAATAATCTTCCTTTGAATATTTCTTAATGTTATCACCTTCCATTTACTAGTACGTCTAGCTAGAATGATTGATTCACAGAACAATATCAATAATCAATGTTTGAAAATGGTAAATCGCGTGTTAGACCTTGGTGTCTTGTTTGATTCAAAGTTAGATTTCAATGCTCATATTAATTATATATTGCCAAAAGCTCATGCGGTCCTTGCTTTCATTAAAAGAAATAGTAAAGAATTTAATGACCCATATACTCGAAAATGTTGTATACTTCTTTTATTAGATCAAAACTTGAATATGCTTCCATTGTAAGGATTCCATTTTATGATGTAAATTGTGATCGTGTTGAAAGATTACAAAGAAAATTTATTAAATTTGCCTTATTTTCTTTAAGTTTTTCCAATTTATTGAAATTTTAGATTTATATTACTTTTAGTTTTTAAGCAAGTCTGTAAGGATATGTTTCCATAGACTATTGAAATAAATAAATAAATATAAATAAAAGTAGTACCACAGTAATGACCAAACGGTTAGAATCTTGAAATTTGGTACAAAATTCCGCTTATAGCTTCAAAGCGCCTAAGAAAATATTTTTCAAAATTTGTACATTTTAGGGGTGGAATCGGGTAAAAAGGGATAAAATAAGGTACCCACAACACGGATGCCGCTACAATACTGTATATTCGTTTTACAGCGCAGATCACTGATAAAAAAGAATTTTTCAACATTTGTACTTTTAAGGGATTAAATGGGATAAAAATTGTACCACCGCCCTGACCAAACGTCCGGGCCTAGAATCTTGAAATTTGACACGGGCATTACTTTTATAGCACGAATTCGACCAAGATAATATTATTCAAAATTCCTACTTTTTGTGGATGAAATCGGGTAAATAGGAATAAAAATGGTACTAATTAAACGGATGGCGCTGGAATCATAAAATTCGGTGTGTACATACCTCAAAATGCTTAGAAACGCAAACTGACCGAATATTTTGAAATTCGGGAAAAGGGGGATAAAAAAGGTACCAACAACACGATTGTCGCTACAATATTGAAATTCGGTGTGTATATTGACAAGAAGGCATTTTTCGAAATTTGTGTTTTTAAGGGATTAAATGGGATAAAAATTGTACCACAACCCATACCAAACGACTGGGCCTAGAATCATGAAATTCGGAACGGACATTACTTTTACAGTACGAATGTGACTAAGAAAATAGTTTTCAAAATTCGAACTTTGGGTAGAAAGGGATAAAAATGGTACCAATCAAACAGGCGGAGCTGGAATTATGAAATTCGGCGTGTATATCCTTGAAAATGCTTTCAAACGTAAAATGAAGGAATTTTTCGAAATTCGTACTTTTAAAGCTATACGAGAAAAGCGGGATAAAAAAGGTACCGCTACAATAATAAAATTTGGTGTGCATATTAGTCTTACAGTGATAAAAATGAATGAGTGATAACAACAAAATTTTCCGAAATTTGTATTTCTAAGGGATTAAATGGGTTAAAAATTGTACCACCGCCACCAAACGACTGGGCCTATAATCTTGAAATTTGGAACACATATTACATATTATAACGGATAATGGATTTATCGAAATTCGTACCTTTTTATATCCGAATGGTACTAACAACACGGCTGAAGTGTAGACGCGAAACATTAACTAATTTTCAATATTTATACTTTTAAGCAGTTTAAGTATCGATTTAGGTATATACATAATTACACCAACACAATTAGATTGTATCAAATGTGTACTATAAAGGGGGAAGCGGATCAAAAGTGGTTCAAATGGTACCAACCAAATTGAGGGAATCGGGATAAAGATGGTACCAACCAAAGTTTTTAGCTAGAATATGAAAAGGCTATGAAAAGATTTTAAAATCTCAAATTGCAACTAATTTCGATCATACGTCTCGAAGTTATATCAGGTTTATTTTGACCAAAGCTTATGTCAATTATCGTGCAAAATACCAGAAAGGGTGTGACAACATCGCCCATATTCGGTTATGTGAAAACATTGCTAAATATAATATTTAGGTTTAATTTTACGTATGTACGGGTTGTTTATTTTGGAATATCGACTATACGTGTGGGGGTAACATAAGATGTATATCAATTTCCCTCATCTCCGAATTTAAACTAAGTCTGGCAAAAATACTATGTGTGGAGTTTGAATAAATTATTTAAGTCCCTTCCAGAGTTATCGTGTATACCAGCGAGCCAGACGGACGTAAAAGAGACGTGGGACATACTTATGGTTTCCCAAATGAAATATATATGTAAAATAAATTAAACTATTGGCTACGTATAAATGGATGGCACAATATAATGGATTTTTTTTAATTTGCACAAGGTGTATAAATCGAATCGAAAAGTTAGTTTGAATATACCCCTGAATACGTAGTTGCGCAAAGTAAAACGATTTTTCAAAAGTTGTGAGCGATTTACCCTGAAAGTGATATCCTTAGACTAAGGCAATTTCAAAATATAAAAAAACAGTTTGAATACCGAGACAAAATATAAATTTCCGCGTACGAAGTAGCGTATATTTGCTAGTTTCCAATTTATTTTTTTTGGATTTGGGACCAGTGTGCTGTGGAAAATTTCAAAAATGTGTGTGTTTTACAATTTTACTTTTTATTTAGATTTTCGAAATGATTACATTAATCCGTTTTTAATACCCTGTCATTCCGTATGTAACACCCGGTCTGTTGAAAGCACGCTCGACGCCGAACGAAGTTAGCTAGGAGGTTCAAATTTTCCCTAAATGTATCTTAAGCTTGCAGATCATTTGGGATTGAAAGTGGGCGAAATCGAAATTTTTCACTGTCAAGGACTGATATTTAGACTATTTTAGCATTTTTTAATTTCTGCTTTAAATGCACTTGAAATTTGTTGCGTACATTCCTCTTGAAGTGTAAAAACACCAAAAAGTGAATAAAAGTTTTAGCGGGCGAAATGGGATAAAAATGGTACCAATGATACGACAACAGCTAGAAGCGTGCAATGTAGAATGTAGGACCCTCTAATTGCGTAGATACGTATAATAGTGGGATTTTTCAGAATTCGTACTTTTAAGGGAAAGAGGCTATCAACCAAACCGCTGTAGTTAGAATCATGAAATCGGAAATTGGAGTATACATTCACCTGCCTGTGTATATGCGAAACAAAAAGAATTTTTTTAGAAATTTGTACTTGTAGGCGGAAAATGGAGCGAATGGTTGCAGCTATGATAACGAAATTCGGTGTGTATATTTCTTTAACTACGTAGACGTGAAAAATAAAGAGATCTGTCGATATTCGTACCTGCAGGATCTAAATGGTAATAAATTCGGCACCAATCAAGCGGCTGTGGCTAGAATCATCATATCCAGTATTTGTATTCGAATGACTGCGTAGACGCGAAAAAAGAGTTACGATTTTTTTATAAATTCGTTATTTTAGTGGTCAAAATGGAAAAAGGAATGAAACTGGTACCAAGCAAACGGCAGTAGCTAAAATGATGATATTAGGTGTGTTTATTCTACTCTGAAACATATTGGATCTTCAATATTAGAACTTTTCCTATCAAAATGGTACAGACATTTAGGCTGCAGCTGGAACCAAGAAATTGTAAATGGAGGAAATCGACCATAAGGGAATGAATGAATATTGAAGCATCACAATTTGTTTAAAAGAGTGCGCATAAGTATGCCTTTTAGTTTGAAATAGTAAACAAATATCGTATTGTGCATAAAAATATCACAATTTTTTATTAGGGTACGGCATTTCGAAGTAAAGTCGACAGCCTGCTGGTAATACTGTGGAATGCACACCGTGCATATACCCTCCACATAAGTTTCGGCCCGGCCGAACTTAACACCTTTATACTTGTTTAATTTCTGTTTTGTATGCACTTGAAATTTGTTGCGTACATTACGAGAGGAAGCATAAAAGTACCAAAAAGTAATTAAATGTTTTAACGGGCGAAATGAGACAGAAAGGGATAAAAATGGTACCGATGATACGACAACAACTAATCGTGTAAACACGGAAAATAGGATTTTTCGAAATTCGTACTTTAAAGGGATACAATTGAAGAGTCATAAAAAAACAAACCGCTGAAATTCGGTTTATATATTCATTTAACTGTATAGACGCACAACAATTTTTATACCCTACACCACTTCGTGGACTAGGGTATTATAAGTTAGTTTTCCGGCAAATGTTTGTAACAGCAATAAATAATCGAGCTAGACCCACCCTTAAGTATACGGATCAGCTTAGAATCGCCAGCTGAATCGATTTACCGATGTCTGTCTGTCCGTCCGTTGACATAAGTTACTTTTTTTGGCCAACGACAATCGGTATTGAATTTGGAGGAAATCGGTTCAGATTTAGATATATCCCCCATACAAATGTCGCTCCCGATTTGACTTTTCCTCTCTAGAATCCACATATTCTACCCCATTTTCTTTAAAATTGGCACAACGTCTTATAATCCAACTAAAAACACCTATGGTGAATGTGGGTAAGATCGGTTCAGATTTAGATATAGTCCCCATACAAATGTCGCTCCCGATTTGACTTTTTCCGCTCTAGAATCCAAATATTGTTCGCACTCTACAGGTCGCAATTGCTGTCCGATTATCGTGAAATTTGACATAAGTTACTTTTTTGGCCAACGACGATCGGTATTGAATTTGGAGGAAATCGGTTCAGATTTAGATATAGCCCCCATACAAATGTAGCTGCCGATTTGACTTTTTCCGCTCTAGAATCCACATATTGTACCCGATTTTCTTCAAAATTGGCACAACGTCTTATAATCCAACTAAAAACACCTATGGTGAATGTGAGTAAGATCGGTTCAGATTGAGATATAGTCCCCATACAAATGACGCTCCCGATTTGACTTTTCCGCTCTAGAATCCACATATTGAACAGATTTTCTTTAAAATGGGCACATCATCGTATAATCCAATAATCTTATAATTCAAAAATCCTTCCAGATTTCACTTTTTTACCGAATTGAATTGTAATGAGACAGAAAGTCGGGTGTATCATATATTCTGCTCCGTCCGACTTTAGCCTTTCCTTACTTTTTTGGGAGATGCCCATATGTTCTGTTACATTCTGCTCTGTTACAGCTCTAGAAACCACTTCTTACATCGGATCTTCATCAAATTTTTCATTCTATGTTTCAACTAGGAATGCCTACCGTGAATGAGAAATATATTGGCGCATGTTTTGCCACAGGCCTCAAGTGTTGTTCTAGGCCCCTTCAAATGTCCGTCCGATTCATCCTATTACCGCTGAATAATCTGTATTTGTATTTGGATCTTGATCACTTTTTCCAGATCATATTATATTTACTTTACTCGGAATATCTGCTGGAAAATTGGATCAATTACTTTATTATTTACCATATTCATTAAATTTGACAAAAAATTGCTCCCATGAAATACCTGAGTTTAATAATCAAAGCGAGGTATATACGCAGGGAGTGGTGTAGGGTATTATATAGTCGGCCACGCCCGACTTTAGCCTTTCCTTACTTTTTTTTTGAAATTTTTTACTTTTAGGCGGAAAATGGGAAAAAATGGAACCCACCAAACGGATACAGATAAAATAGTGAAATTCTCATAAATATGTACATATGTATGTATGTTGTATTTGTTTATAGCGTTTTTTTGCTGTGGTACGTATCACGATTAATTTATGATTTCATTTTCCCATTTAATTCTTAAGACGCTTTTCATTATGAATAATTGAGCATACCGAGGAGTCTTTAAGCGGCCAAAGCCCAAAATTTGGTGCAAATGTTCTTGTATAAGCTTTCTTAAGCTTCGATGTAACTCACCTGTTTACTTTGCTCGGTTTCTTCGCCTTCGTTTTTGCAACACAGACAGAAAGCACACTTCGCTCATAATTGGTCATCAAATATTCCACCGTTCACAATGTTTCTTTATGTATTGTGTTTTGTCATTTAATTTTCAGGAATATTTTTAAAATTTTATTCAATGAAAACTTCGATATTGTGTTATCAAAATATTTTTTGAAAATGTCAACAAGAATATTGTCAAAGCTTAATAAACACAAAAAGTTGTACAAGTTGTATTGTACTTCTATATCAATGCATACATTTCAATATTTTTTTACATATGGCTAAAACAGAAAAACAATAGGAGGCTTTCTATCTGTGTAGGTCTTAAGAACGCTTTATACTTCCATATAATACATGTCAATAGTTTTTGACATATACATAAGTAAAGTAAAGAAACAATAGGAGGCTGTGTAGGCTTATTTACAAAAGCTTATTTATAAAAGCGCAAAGACGACTCGGAATAAAATGTACATTCAAATTATACAAAATTTGCATTTGAGCATGTTGAGTTGAAAATAAAACGCTGGCAAATTGACAACTTGCAAGTTAACATGAAATTTGTGTACTGTTGAAAAATCAGCTACCAACATTTAGATTATTTTTTTACACCCTCCTCTAGGGTATTATGTCTTTGTGCATATGTTTCTAACACCCAAAGGGAAGCGAGACAGATCTATTGTTAATTTTACCGATCGACTTAAAATCACTTTTGGAATCGATTCTGTCTGTTTGTCCACCTGTTCTTGTAATAAAAGTGCAGGTCGCATTTATTGTTCGAGTGTGCCAAAAATTGGCACAAGTTAGTTTTGTGGGTCAATGACGGGTGCTATTTAATACGATGTAAATCGGTTCAGATTAAGATATAGGCCCCTACAAATTCCGACTTTGACTTTTTCCTTGCCAGAAACAACACAATTTAACCGATTGTCTTCAAATTTGGCAAAACACCCTACATTTCAAGTAGAAACATACATGGTGGAAATGGTTCAGATTTATATATAGCTCCCATGCAAATGACACTCCCGATTTTTTCAGCTTAAAAACAAGTAAGGAAAGGCTAAAGTCGGGCGGGGCTGACTATATGATACACTCCACTTTCTATCCTACAATTCGGTAAAAAAGTGAAAACGGGAAGAATTTTTGTATATTTCCTAATCATAGGCTAATATGACCAGGTCCAACTTGTCAAATCGAAAAGGTTTCTAGAGCAGAAAGAGTAAAATCGGGAGCTATATATAAATCTGAATCGATCTAACACATTTTTACCACATGTGTTTTTAGTTGAAATATAAGATGTTTTGTCAATTTTGAAGAAAATCTGTTGTAATGTGTGGTATCTAGAGTGAAAAGAGTTAAATCGGGAGTGAAATTCGTATGGGGGCTATATCTAAATCTGAACCGATTTTCTTCAAATTAAAAGCGTTCGTCCTTGTCCCCAAAAAACTTCGTTGTGTATAGTTTCAATTGGTTCTGTTTACAATTGCGACCTGTATCGTGATTACAAGAATATATGGACAGACGGACATTGTTAAATCGATTCATAAAGTATAATTATCAATGGGTCTATATCCCTTCCTTTTGGGTTACAAACAAATGCACAAAGACATAATACTCTCGTGGAGTGTATAAATACATATTTTAACCGATTTTTATAACGATTTGACAAAACGCCTTATTTCTCAAGTACATATATATATGGTTAAACAAGTAAGGAAAGGCTAAAGTCGGACGGAGCCGACTATATGATACACTCCACTTTCTATCCTATTACAATTCAATTCCTGTAAATGTATGTTTTTGACAAAAAATGTTAAATATGAAAGGACATCTGTATGTGGGCATATTGAAACATGGAACATAGAATAGGTGAAATATAATATATTGGTTAAATAATTGGGAGCAACATTTGTATATATATAAATAAATTTATATCAAAATCTGAACCGATCTTACCATGGGTGTTTTTAGTTGGATTGGAAGATGTTGTGCCAATTTTAAAGAAAATTGGGTACAATATATGGTTTCTAGAGCGGGAAAAAGTCAAATCGGTAGCGACATAAATCTGAACCGATATAACCCGATTTCGCCACTGGTGTTTCTAGTTAGATTACAAGCGCGTAACATTGTTCAATGTTTCAATATACCCTCATACAGATGTCCTTTCCGATTTAACATTTTTTTAAACAGGCTACAAAAATCCGTCCCGATTTCACATTTTTAGCGTCCTGAATTGTAGTAGGATAGAAAGTGGAGTGTATCATATAGTCGGCTCCGTCCGACTTTAGCCTTTCCTTACTAGCTTGTGTATACGTTCGCTTGCCGTGGTGTTGTTGTCCATCATACAAATTTTGAAATAAAATGAAGTTACTAGAAATGTATTCATACCACCAACCACAACAACGTCAACCAACATAGTTACCAACCAGTACTTATATATTACCTTTTGTAATCTATTATTTCTTTAAATTATATTAATAAAAATTATATTATAAAAATAATTAGAAACGGATCCAAAAATAAGTCGTGAAGATTTTTGGTTTAGCATTATGTCCAACATTACTTGGTACGAAGAGTTTTTGCTGGGTTGGTATTGAGCTGGCTGTTTATGATACATTTTGGTAAATTTTAGTGCAATTATGTATGTTCAAGAGAAATATTGGTGATACAAAAATAGTGGGGATTGCTCATACATTTTACCACACGTGACGCCTGAATAGTTATGAGCGTTTATTTTCGATCTCACAAACTTCAACGATTGCAGACGATAATTTTCAACCGATCGATTTTATATTTTTGTCAATTATTTTTTACTCTAACCTCACACAAAAGTTACCTACGATTTTGAAACAGATGAGATTTAAATTCTTCCATACATTTACTGTCCACCTTAGCCATCATAATGAATTCTCTTTCAAAAGATAAGAAGATTTGTTTATCTTGGCATGACCTTTAAGAAATTAAAATGTGGACTGTTGAAGTAAGTTTTCTTTCAAAAACATTTGTCGATGCAGATCAAATTGACGTTCTATATTTACGTATACGTAAATCATCTTCCTTAATTAACCTCTTAACCTCATTTCACGAAATAAAGAAAATTGTCGGATCTCTGACCGTTCAATTACATCAATAACACTATGCAAAAAAAAGTAAGGAAAGGCTAAAGTCGGACGGAGCCGACTATATGATACACTCCACTTTCTATCCAATTCAATTCTGCATAATTCTGTTCTGTTTATTGATGAAATTTAATATGCAAAGTTTGGCCAAAATCGGTTAAACATTTGGGAGCAACATTTGTATATATCTATACTGAACCGATCTGACCGATTTTCATCATAGCTGATTCAATTTCAATTATATGGTACTGTGCCAAATTTGAAGCAAATCGATTGAAATAAGTGATTTCTAGAGCGGAAAAAGTAAAAATCGGGAGCGACATTTGTATGGGGGCTATATCTAAATCTTATCCGATCTGACCGTTTTCCACAATAGCCCTTTCCACTTTAATTATAGGGTACTGTGCCAAATTTGAAGCAAATCGAGTGAAATATGTGGTTTCCAGAGCGGAAAAAGTCGAATCGATAAGTGGAAATAGCTATGGTGAAAATCGGTCAGATCGGTATAGATTTAGGTACAGCCCCCATACAAATGTCGCTCCCGATTTGACTTTTTCTCTAGAAACCACATATTAAACTAGATTTGCTTCACATTTGCCGCAGCACCCTATAATTAAAGTGGAAATAGCTATGTTAAAAATCGGTCAGATCGGTTCAGATTTACATATAGCCCCCATACAAATGTCGCTCCCGATTTGACTTTTTCCGCTCTAGAAACAACATATTTCATTCGATTTGCTTCAAATTTGCCACAGTAGCCTATAATTGAACTGGAAACAGCTAGGGTGAAAATCGGTCAGATCGGTTCAGATATAGATATAGCCC
>CANDYM010000356.1:0-24713 GCA_947397865.1 Polietes domitor
ATCGGTTCTTTATTTGAAACGTTAGATTGGTCCATGACATTTACTTTTTGAAGATAATTTCATTTAAATGTTGACCGCGGCTGCGTCTTAGGTGGTCCATTCGGAAAGTCCAATTTTGGGCAACTTTTTCGAGCATTTCGGCCGGAATAGCCCGAATTTCTTCGGAAATGCTGTCTTCCAAAGCTGGAATAGTTGCTGGCTTATTGGGGCTACGTCAAGCCCCACAAAAAATAGTCTAAAGGCGTCAAATCGCATGATCTTGGTGGCCAACTTACCGGTCCATTTCTTAAGATGAATTGTTCTCCGAAGTTTTCCCTCAAAATGGCCATAGAATCGCGAGCTGTGTGGCATGTAGCGCCATCTTGTTGAAACCACATGTCAACCAAGTTCAGTTCTTCCATTTTTGGCAACAAAAAGTTTGTTAGCATCGAACGATAGCGATCGCCATTCACCGTAACGTTGCGTCCAACAGCATCTTTGAAAAAATACGGTCCAATGATTCCACCAGCGTACAAACCACACCAAACAGTGCATTTTTCGGGATGCATGGGCAGTTCTTGAACGGCTTCTGGTTGCTCTTCACTCCAAATGCGGCAATTTTGTTTATTTACGTAGCCATTCAACCAGAAATGAGCCTCATCGCTGAACAAAATTTGTCGATAAAAAATTTCGAACCGAACACAGATTTTGGTAATAAAATTCAATGATTTGCAAGCGTTGCTCGTTAGTAAGTCTATTCATGATGAAATGTCAAAGCATACTGAGCATCTTTCTCTTTGACACCATGTCTGAAATCCCACGTGATCTGTCAAATACTAATGCATGAAAATCCTAACCTCAAAAAAATCACTCTTTATAACTGTACGGATTTTATTATTAGAAGGTAATGACAATATGCTTCACAATACAAGCTACCAGGTCAAATTACTTGAAAGGGAAGGATCAGATTGAAAAGCCAAGTGCAACAGCACAACCACACATACGCTTGCCAGATATCGCGTTTCGACAGTTTTGAAATCTCTCATCAGTTCCTTGTGAATGGCTAGATTATAGTTTAATATTAGAATAGTGACCAAAATGATCTAAAAATAGTCCTTCCATTTTTGTTTTACAACTGAGAAATGTTTTGCAAAGAACAGGGTATTATGGTTCGATGTTTGTGAATTCAAGTTTTCACAAGAGACAATGATTTATATCCCGACAAAGTCTATCCCGACGTCTTTAGATATAATTGGATATATTTCTTTTCGTAATTTTCTTCTTCAATAGAAATAGTTGAGCAAATATCCTAAGGAATCTGTTTCTATAAAAAAATAATTAACCACTAAATTGAAATTGCCTCAAGTGTTTACATCCCCAATACGGTTTATTTAAAAACAGTTTTATGTTATGTACTGTTGTGAGTGTCCTGTCATAGTCTACGAAAAAATGTTCAACATCAATGTTATTTTAGAATTTTCTTATCGTCTATTACTTTACTGACAAATTTCTTTACATACATGTGTACGAACATACAACTTGTGTCGTCTTCGGCCATGTGAAAACCACACACACACCGAAGGGAAATCAACTTTGTAGCAATTCTATAATTGAACAACTTGAACTGATTGTGAGTTGATTTGATTTCTTTGGGAGAAAATAAACTATGTGTGGGCGTGTTTGTTTTTGTAGTCATTTCCTGGCTTTTTAGTTTCATTCTAAAAAGAGAGAGAGAGATCGGTGAAAATGAAAACCTAGCATTTAAAAGCTTTGGCAATTTCCAAGGATATTTCTAAAACAAAAAAACGACAACACCAAGCGAAGGGAAAACTTTATATTTGCTATAATTTTTCCTTTATCAAGTCAGAGCTTTCGTTAAGTCAAACAATAATGGAAGAATTTATATTTTAAAGAAGCCCGTGAGAGTGGCGGATGTGCAAAAGGTTGGTACTCGGCTGGTACTCGTTTGTCATAATGTCAAAACTAATTTGTAAACTTAGATATTTGCTCTGTTTTCAGCATAGATTTAATATAATTTGCAAAATTTAAAGATTTATTGCAAGAAAAAAGATGAAAGTAATTTATGTATATAGATGACGTTCAGAAGGAAATATTTTGATATAGCATTTTCAAATTGAATGAAACTATTTTCACACTTTTTCAAAATAAATCAAACATTTTTCAAATTAAACGAATCCTTTTACAAATAAAATGAAACCCTTTTCAAATGAAATAAAACCTTTTCCTAATTAAATGAAACTGTTTTCAAACCAAATGAAACCTTTTTCAAATGAAATGAAACCTTTTTGAAATTGAATGAAACTTACTTTCGTTATCTATATAAAGAGTGATTTTTTTGAGGTTAGGATTTTCATGCATTAGTATTTGACAGATCACGTGGGATTTCAGACATGGTGTCAAAGAGAAAGATGCTCAGTATGCTTTGACATTTCATCATGAATCGTCTTACAAACGAACAACGCTTGCAAATTATTGAATTTTATTATCAAAATGCGTGCTCTGTTAAGAAAGTTCATTGCGCGCTTCCATTTTATGGTCAGTTTAATCGACCCACTGAAGCGGCTATTCGGGCTATTGTGACTAAATTTCGCACCAAATTTACATTGTTGGACATTAAACCACCAACACGCTTACGTAGAGTGCGAACTGAAGAAAATATCGCAGCTGTATCGGCCAGTGTTAATGATGACCACCAATTTTCGATTCGTCGCCGTTCGCACCAATTGGGTCTCTGTTACTCAAAAACGTGGAAATGCCAAAATTGGACTAAGCGGATGGACCACCTAAGACGCAGCCGCGGTCAACATTTAAATGAAATTATCTTCAAAAAGTAAATGTCATGGACCAATCTAACGTTTCAAATAAAGAACCGATGAGATTTTGCAAATTTTATGCGTTTTTTTTTTTAAAAAAAAGTTATCAAGCTCTTAAAAAATCACCCTTTATATAAAAGAAAGTGTCCGAAGCGATGTAATCCCATAACTCGAGATTGGCCAAACCGATTTTGATGATGTGTACTTTGTTGGAAAGGTATTTTCTCAGCACGGGTTTTAAAAAAAAATGGAAATTTGGATTTTCATTTTGTCGGCGGAGTGGGCGTGGCAATAATGTTTTTGGGAGCTAGAAGGCTGAAAATTGGTACATATATACTACTGGCCACGAAAATGATAAATATGATGCCGAAATTTGGATTTTCATTTTGTGGGCGGAGTGGGCGTGGCAATAGTGTTTTTGGGAGCTAGAAGGCTGAAAATTGGTACATATATACTACTGACCACGAAAATGATAAATATGATGCCGAAATTTGGATTTTCATTTTGTGGGCGGAGTGGGCGTGGCAATAGTGTTTTTGGCAGCTAGAAGGCTGAAAATTGGTACATATATACTACTGACCACGAAAATGATAAATATGATGCCGAAATTTGGATTTTCGTTTTGTGGGCGGAGTGTGCGTGGCAATAGTGTTTTTGAGCTAGAAGACTGAAAATTGGAACGTATATATTACTGAACACGAGAATGATAAATATGATGCCGAAATTTGGATTTTCATTTTGTGGGCGGAGTGGGCGTGGCAATAGTGTTTTTGGGAGCTAGAAGGCTGAATATTGGTACATATATTACTGACCACGAGAAACATCAATTTGATGCCAATATTTGGAATTTCGTTTTGTGGGCAAAGTTGGCAAATAAATAAATAAATAAATAATAATAATAAATAATAAATAGTGTTTTTTAGGTAGAATGCTGAAAATTGTAACGTAAATATTACTGATCATTACAAAGATGAATTTGATGGCGTATTTTGGATTTTCATTTTGTGGGTGGAGTGGGCGTGGCAAAAGTGTTATTGAGAGCTAGAAGGCTGAAAATTGGAACGTAATTTAACCATTTGTTTTTTTTGCCTGGCGAAGCGGGCGGGGTTCAGCTAGTTTGTTATAAAAAACCCTAACTTATTGAATAGGAATAGAAATATTAACCTTATAACGTGATTTCAGAGAAACATCTGAATTTTAGACAAGGTGCATTTTTTGTAAGTTAATATTTATGTTTAATAGTTAGTATTTATGTTCTACAGAATGCTAAAATCTGCCACCTTGAGACTAGCTTCTTAATTGGAAGCGACATGTGTAAATTATTAATAAATGATGTTGATTTTACTTGTACAGTCGAAAATAGTTTCAATTAATCTAAAAATGCTATATACCGCTTAACACGTTTAAAGAGACAGTGGCTTACCCAACCTTACTTATTATACCCTCCACCTAAGGATGGGAGGTATATTCACTTTGACATTCCGTTTGCAACACCTTAATATATTCATCTGAGACCCCATAAAGTATATATATATTCTGGGTCGTGGTAAAATTCTAAGACGATATAGCCATGTCCGTCTGTCTGTCTGTTGAAAGCTCGATAGCTTCCGAACGAAATGATGTTCAAATTTTCCCTAAATGTGTCTTACAGATCGTATGGGATTGAAAGTAGGCGAAATCGGCTTAGAGGGAAATTTTTTCCCTCACAAGGACTGAAAATGCCATAAAGTGATTCTTATTCGTAGAGGGTGAAATGGGGCAAAATGGGGCAAAAAGGGATAAAAATGGTACTTATCAAACGACAACAGCTAGAAACAAATTTGGTATGAACATGTCTCCAATTGTGTCGAGACATAACATAAAAGTACTTTTCCCAAATTCGTACTTTCAAGGGGTCAAATGGGAATAGGGGATACAAATTGTACCAACCAAATGACTGCCACTAGAATAATGAAATTCAGTGTACACATTCCTCTGATTGCGTAGACACGCAAAATAAACGGATTTTTCCAAATTCGTACTTTTGGGGTTAAAATGGGAAAAGGGGGTAAAAATAGTACCAACTGGAGTAATGAAAATCGGGGTATACATTCCTCAGACTTTGTAGACACGGAAAAAAAGGTTTTTTCCAAATTCATACTTTCAAGGGATATAATGGGTACAGAGGGATAAAAATAGTACCAACTAAATTGCTATAGCTAGAACGATGGAATTCGGTTTTTACATCCCTCTAATTGCGTAGACACGTAATATAAAGAGATTTTAGAAAGTCGTACTCTTAAGGGGATAAATAGGAAAAGGGGGATAAAAATGGTATCAACCATATGGCCGCAGCTAGAATCGTGGAATTTGGTATATACATTGCTCTGACTGCATAGACACGCAAAATAAAAAGATTTTTCAAAATTTGTACTTTTCACTTTTAACTAAATAAATTAGTTGGTTGAATCATGAAGTTAGGTAAGTTTGCACTATGTACGTCTGATAATGGATTTTCAAAATTTGTACTTTTGTAATTAAAATAGAATGGAAATACAACCAACTGTATCACATACTATCTACCAATATTTATGGTATCTAAGCTTTTTAATTTAAACTATTAATTTTATTTAAAACATAATTAATTAATTAATTTTTAATTTAATTTTTATTAAAACTATTTAATTTTTGAATAGACTTGAACTGATATATATAGTGTAAACGTATTGGTAGCCTTGCCTTGTAAGCGTGATTTGAAATAATAAAAATATTATATTTATTTATAAAATTATTTTTTTAATGTTTGTTTTGATAATATATATTTTCCTGTATTATTACTGCACTTCTATGAAAATCGACAGCCTCAGTGGAATGCAAGCCATGATGGAGGGTATACAAAGTTTGGCCCGGTCGGACTTAACGCCGTCTTTACTTGTTTTATATTACTTATAGCTTAAATTATGGACGAAGGTAGTATAAAATATTTTGTTGTATATTTTTACTGAATTTTGTACCGCGTCATCAAACGTCTATTTACGTCTACAAATACGGATATTTTACTTTGTAAGAACGATATCTATTAAAAAATAAAACAAAGTTTTTTCCGATATATTTATTCCTTTGTGTCAAAATATTTGGTACTTTAATTCAACGGTTGTCATGACCACTCATGACTATTAAACGAAAAACCGGTAAAAACAACAGCTAAAAGTGCAATACATTACAGTGCACAACATTTTGTGTGTATTATGATTAGACAGCGGAATTTTATGCAAAACTCAATTATAGTCAGATTGAGCTCAAATTTGGTATTTAGGCGAATTTTAATGCCAGACTGCATATCTAAAATATGGATTTTTATGCAAAATATATGCAATGACATATGTAGTGAATATGCAAAAAAATTATTGCATATTCACAAAATATGTATTTATAGTATGAGTTTAAAATCGAAAAACTTTATTTATTTTACAAAAATTTTGGATAGACAATAATATTTTTTAACTTCGCATCTAATTACAGAGTATTAAAATGATACTTTTTTGTAACAAGTAACACACCCAGCAATAGAGCTCTTTGAAAAGTATGTAGACCCTAGATTTAATCCACCTATTGCAAGAATTAATTGTTTTTAGTAAAAAGCAAATCTTAAAACATTGCTTTAAATAAAGGGAAAAATCTGTCAATCGTATCTGATATAAATATATCCAAATATTTTTGTGTTCCTCAAAATACGATCAAAAAGCTGGTGATGCCACTCCTAATTTAATTCCCACTTTCCTTTACTTACAAATTTCATATAATGAAATGTATCTGCATGGCCAGTCTTGTATCTTTGCCTGGTAAATAAATATACACACTTAAGTTTTAATATCCATGAAGCTTATATTAATCCTAGTAATTTTGACCTGATTATATAATAGAGTTCATTGATTTTTTAATTGCTTTTAAATGGAGGTATGTGTCAGTATTATTGACCAAAAAGGAAAAAAATTTAAAATTATCCTTCAGATAGCGCTAGGTAGATATTACCCATTTCGTGCAAGAACGTCGTTGTACAAAATTTGAAACTACCCAAATTACATGTCTAATATGGGACTAAAATGTGAACAGAAAAGGGATTTTATCCCAAAAAAAACCCTTGACTGATTGGAATTCATACTATGACATGATGAATTCCAACCAGTGTATTTCAATTAAAATTTGGTAACTTCCCAATTTTCAACCGTTTAGAAAATCAAATAAAAATCGCTTAATTATACGGATTATGAATAACAGTAGGGCGTTTAGTATGATTATATAAGGTGTTATTAGAATCCATAAGATTTTGTAGATTTAAAATACTTTTAGTCGTTTCTCCTGCCATAATTGCATAGAAGCTTGGCAAAATCAATATTTCTTTAATTAAAATTGATTTCAAAACATACCCCCCGACAAACGATCATTCCATGTCAAACAAAACACTTTTTTTTTCAGATTTCTTTGAAACGTGATTTTTTTCACTATGAAAACAAATGCAGACATATTAAATATTATAGTAGAGAAATCATTTTAAATTATATTTACTAAATGTAGTCGCCCGAAATTACTATTTTTTAACGAATGTATACATTAATGTTGCCTTTGCACTAAAGGAGATTTTTTATATCCATCCTAAATGGGTTTATTTGTTTACTTCAAAAATATCAGATGCAAAATTTGGAGGAAATTTGACAGCGAAAACAGTTTCCAGTAAAGTCCACAAAATTTCGTTCCTCCCATTCTTAAATGGCAAATTCTATTGGCCTTGGCTAAATTTTCATAGACTTTGTACACAAATGGAATATCTAAGATATTCTCACAGCCCTTCTCGTACCTCTCATGCAAATTGTCAAAAGCTTTGGTTAAAATAAAGCTGAGATAACTCCATGCGGATAGTCGAAATCATTTGAAAATATGTGTATATCATTTTAAACCTATAAACTATTTAAACTTTTTACACGTCCATTTTATTACCTCCAACGATTGTCCAATCCTAGTTAAAACGAAATCCTTTGTAATGTTTATATGCCTGAAATCCATTGTGACTTGTAAGTTGAACATGTTTGTAGAATTGTTTTTTAACTGTGGGAGCTGGAACCATTAACCACGAACATTCTAGTAAATCCCACACAAATAAATTCTTTATAAATTCCATACATGTGATCTCTGAGTCTGTTTGCAATTTTTCGATCAAAATCTGATTTTCCGTTAAATGAAGAGTTCATTGTATGAAGGTTTCCATTAAAATCTCATTAATTATTTAATATTTATAATAAGTATTATTCTTCGAGCGTAATCCCTACACGTAAATGCATACATATGCACGTCTCTCCGCTTCTGTATTGATATCGGCACCAACAATAACACAATGTTATTAATCAAATGAATTAACATTATAAAATCATGCACCTCTCCACCTTTTTCCACCTTTGCTTGACGCGAGGTTCGTTTCGGTTTTAATATTCTCACCGTTTTTCCACTACAGTGCAATTGTTGGGTGTTAGTGTGTGTGTCTGTTTGGCGTATTTGCAGTTACATGCTACATGAAGCATAAACCGTTCTCAACAGAACTTTAAAAGAAAAACATTCTGTCATATATGTATGTATGCATGTGTGTTCAAACATAAAATGTGAATGCAAACCAGCTCGAAAAGATGTGTGAAATTTTTTACAATTTTTCAATCATTTTCCCGCACGAAATGTGAAATGCAAAAAATTTTCTGAATTTTTTATGAATTTCATTAAAAGGAATTGGCCAGAGCCAGCGAGTGGGTGAGTTTGTATTATGTTTCGAGAATGTGTAAGTGTAAATGAAAATCGAAAAATGTGTAATCAACTCAGTCAGTCACTCACATACAGCTACACTCCCTCTCACTCTACAGGTCACTGTCTCAGTTACCACAAATTTCTGCGTTAATATGATTTGTTCCCAGCGGGAAAAATAAGGCGTACGCAAGGCTATCTCAAAGGCCTTCTTAGGCAGGCACAAGACATGCTTGCTGCATTCTATACTCATTTAAAATTAACACAGGGTACGATTGGAGATTAAGGCCTTCCTCTCGCTTCTATTTGCAGGCCTTCTACAAGGGCTCTGACAAAAGGCCATCTAGAAGGCCTCCTACTAAAGACCTTCTGGAAGGCCTGCAACCAAAGTCCTTCTAGAAGGTCCAAAAATAAGGCAAAAAACCAATATGACGACGAACAATGGACTAGCATTTCTTCAATATTTCTGGCTTTGTTTATTGACAGTATATTCATTTTCAATTTAAATCTTTCAACATTTTTATTTGCCCCGGCTGGAATTTGAACCCATGATCTTCGCATTGCTAATCGGATGTGCTACCTTCTAAACCACTGAACTTTATTGGGTGTTCAATTCAAAAAGTTTATAGAAATAAAGAGTGATTTTTTTGAGGTTAGGATTTTCATGCATTAGTATTTGACAGATCACGTGGGATTTCTGACATGGTGTCAAAGAGAAAGATGCTCAGTATGCTTTGACATTTCATCATGAATCGTCTGACAAATGAACAACGCTTGCAAATTATTGAATTTTATTATCAAAATGCGTGCTCTGTTAAGAAAGTTCATTGCGCGCTTCCATTTTATGGTCAGTTTAATCGACCCACTGAAGCGGCTATTCGGGCTATTGTGACTAAATTTCGCACCAAATTTACATTGTTGGACATTAAACCACCAACACGCTTACGTAGAGTGCGAACTGAAGAAAATATCGCAGCTGTATCGGCCAGTGTTAATGATGACCACCAATTTTCGATTCGTCGCCGTTCGCACCAATTGGGTCTCTGTTACTCAAAAACGTGGAAATGCCAAAATTGGACTAAGCGGATGGACCACCTAAGACGCAGCCGCGGTCAATATTTAAATGAAATTATCTTCAAAAAGTAAATGTCATGGACCAATCTAACGTTTCAAATAAAGAACCGATGAGATTTTGCAAATTTTATGCGTTTTTTTAAAAAAAAAGTTATCAAGCTCTTAAAAAATCACCCTTTACATGACCCTACGACTAAGCGAACACCTTCGCCGCTCCCTTCTTTTGGCAGGCCTTCTAGAACGTCTCGCGATAAAAGGGAAGTAGGAATGAGCCAAAAAATTTAGTTATGCGTTTACAACAAAAAGGTGTAGAAAATACCCGTCGATAAATCGAACACCTTCCACGCTGCCTTCTCTCGCATGGCCTTCTAGCATGCTTATCCGGTGAAGGCAAGCAAGCATGAGTTGTGGATCGTGTAGCATCTAATGGGAAGGCCTTTTAAAATGTCTTTTCGTAGAAGGCCTTCAGGAATGGGTGTCGGACGTGTAATAACGTCAATTTCAGAAGAAATTATGAATGATATAAATATTTTGGTATAAGAGTAAGAGGAGATAAATATTTTTTATTTTATTCACTTTAAGTATTGGATTTGTACACAGTTCAAAAATAGGAGTAGCCGATAAATATAGGGTCGTGGATGTTAGTGGGCGTAAACGTCTAAATAATAAAGGTGTTCCCTATTTCCACTGTTTATAATTAAATCTACACCTTCTAACACCGGGAAATTATCAAATATATCTGTCTTCTAGAGCGTAAATAAATAATATCGGGTATTTGTATGGGGTCTATATGAAAACATGGACGGATGAAATTGGAACCCAATCGGCTAAAATATGAAGACACACTTGAACCGATTCGCTTAATATTAAATAGCGTTCGTATTACCCCCAAAAAATCCACATATAAAGTTTCATTTGAATCGGTGAATAATTACGGCATGGTACAAGAATATATGCACAGGCAGTAATTTCTAAATCGACTCAGAAAGTGGCTCTATGTCGATCTGTATTATATTTCCACTTTTAGCTGTTACAAATAAATGCTCAACGACAACAACAACAAATCTTTTTAACATTAAACAAACAAAGAATTTAAAAAACATTTATTTAAAAAAATATTTATTAAAATAATTAAATTTATTACAATAATTTTAATTTTTATTTAAAATAATTTCCAACTATTTTAAATAAATTTACTTTAATTGACTTCAAATCAAGAGAATTGTGAAAATATATTTCATAAAATTTGTAAAAATAATAAAATCGACTCCATCCGTACTGTCTTCATTTTCCCAGCATGCTAACAGGCCTTCTAGAGCAAGGCTATGAATAATGACCATTGGATCTGTCTAATAGGAAATGAGAAGGCATTTCTAAATGCCTTCTCAAAGAAGGCGGTCTAGAATGAGTATAGGATTTCTAAATACTGATGATTAGGCCTTCTGGTAGGCCTTCTTGGAGAAGCGAGGTGAGAATGTGCGCCGAATCTTTTTCATTTGCGATGAAGGCCTTCTGAAATGCCTATTTTCAGAAGGCATACAGGAATATGTTTCGGATCCGAAGAGAAGGCATGTTAGAAGGCCTTCTAAGGGGAGGCCTTCCAACTTTTCCCGCTGGGTTATTATACTCGCAAGTGTATGAGTGTGCCTGAGTGATTGTGCTAGGTGACTTATGTATTATTAACAAACAGTGTGAGTGAAATTTATGATGACGGTGAAGCTGCCGCTGACGACAATGGAATAGAATCTGTTGCTTAACACTGGTTTTAAATTATCAAAATCCAAAAATGTTTTAAGCTGAATATTTTCCTGGTCTAGGACAAAAGAATAATATCCATCGATTCCAAAATTTATTCACAATTAACCTTAATATTTTATAGTATTTAGGCATGTTTTTTTAATAATTACTCGATATTGGGTATGCGCATTTCCTCTATAACAAAAACGTGCACCATAAGGTGATTTATATTCGTAGGGGGGGGGGAAATTGGACAAACAGGGATAAAAATGGTACATATTAAACGACAACAGCTAGAAACCCGAATGTAAACCTAGAATGTACCCGGTGTGTATATTCTTCTAATTGAGTAGATACACAATATAAAAGTATTTTTTCCAAATTCGTACTTTTAATGGGTAAAATCGGAATAGAGGGATAAAAATGGTACCAACCAAACTGCTGCACCTAAAATAATGAAATTCGGTGTATACATTCCTCTAAATTCGTACTTTTAGGGGTTAGAAAGGAAAAACAGGATAAAAATAGTACCAATCAAACGGCCGCAGCTAGAGTCATGAAATTCGGAGCATACATTCCTCTGACTGCGTAGACACGAAAAATAAAAGATTTTTTTTTTTCAAATTTGTACTTTCAAGGGATACAATGGGTACGGAGGGATAAAAATAGTACCAACTAAACGACTACATCTAGAAAGATGAAATTCGGCGTGTACATCCTTCTAATTGCTTAGACACGTAAAGGGGGTAAAATAGGAAAAAGGGGGAAAAATGGTACCAACCAAATGGGCGCAGCTAGAATCATGGAACACGCAAAATAAAGAGATTTCTCCAAATGCTTACTTTTTAATTTCACGGCAAAAATTGGTTGAATCATGATCTTAGGTTATCATGCACTATGTACGTGAATGATAATGGATTTTCAACATTTTTTTGGAATTAAAAGAGAATGGAAATACAACCAACTGTAGCACACACTATCTACCAATATTTATGGTTTTTGAAAATATAAATGTAAATGTAAACGTATGGGCTACCTTGCCTTATAAGCGTGGTTTGAAATAACAAACATATTATATTTATTTATAAAATTATTTTTTCAATATTTGTATTTGTTTTGGTATGGCTATATTAAACAATTATATTTTCCTGTAATATTACTGCACTTCAATGAAAATCGACAGCCTCAGTAGAATGCAATCCATGGTGGAGTGTATATAAAGTTCGGCCCGGCCGAACTTAACGCCGTTTTTACTTGTTCTTATTTCAAATCGACTTTTTTACCCATTTAACTTGAAGCACACAAGTAAAAGCATATTTTGCAGCGACAAATATTTGGGTATTCTAGCGAAACTTGGTTTGCATTTTAGTTGCACTTTTCATTCGTTTGGAGCCACTGTAAGTCTGATGTGTTGTATGTTGTCTATTAAACATCCTTTGCATTATAGATATTGTATTGCTGTTGCTGCTATTGTTTTGAATATTTGAGCACGTGTAAGTATGCATGTAGTTGCGCTTATTTATTAAGAGCGTGTGTGTGTGAGATAGTGTGTGTTGACAGGCTGACACAATGAACATGGGTTAGCTGATGTTGTTTTCATTACATTCGGTTTATTCATGGAATCGTTCATGGTACACACACCCACGCTCACACATGTATAGTTGTGATATTGTTGCGGTTATGTTAGTGATTTGTTGTTGAAAACCTAATTAAAATCAACTTTCACAAGGAATCGGTAAATAAACGTCAGAAAAAGGTTATGTCCCTTTTTCGGTCAACGTTTAACATTGTCCTAATGCAAACGCAAGTGTCTGAGTAGGTGTGGGTATTTTCATACCATTTTACGGAATACTCCAGACCGACCAACGGGAATATTCTATGGTTTTCCATTTGCTCCATTTGTGTGCTTTACATCCTCTTCTCTTTGGCCTTTGCCGGGGTAATATTTAATCATAACAAAAGTTGTCAGCTTTTCATTGAAAATTGCAAAACCAACCTTTAAATGTTGAAGAGTTATTGTTTGTTGACCTGAAAAAAATTACCAAAAATTTCCGCAAAGCATGAAGTAAAGGGTGATTTTTTAAGAGCTTGACAACTTTTTTTTTTAAAAAAACGCATAAAATTTATATTATATTATAAAGACTTGTAAAAACTTTTTTTAGTTTCTTCGTTTATTTTATTTTGGTCTGATATCATTATTTGATCTGGGGTATTCTCCTTGCTGAAGACCATTTTGCATCTATACTTTATAGAATGCAAATTTATTTACAAATGGCATGGTGGCATTTATTACTTGGCTACCACTATCATGATTTCCGGCCTGTGAAAGACTTCTTCAGGTGGCCACTACTTTTTCAAAAATATTTATAACATTTTTTTATGAGAAGAATACATATACCACTTTTCAAAACAATCCAAGCTATCGAGTTCAATAATAAAGGGTGATTTTTTAAAAGCTATAGGAAAGTTTTTTAAAAAAAAAAACACTTAAAATGCAGAAAAATGCATGAAATCTTTATTTTAATCGATAGTACGGTCCATATAATTTAATGTTTGAAGATTATTTCATGCAAAAGTTGACCTTGACTACGCCTCAAATGGTCCATCCGCTTAGTGCAATTTTGGCATTTCCACGTTTTTGAGTAACAGAGGCCCAATTGCTGCGAACGGCGACGAATCGATAATTGATGGTCATCATTAACACTGGCCGATACAGCTGCGATATTTTCTTCAGTTCGCACTCCACGTAAGCGTGTTGGTGGTTTAATGTCCAACAATGTAAATTTGGTGCGAAATTTAGTCACAATAGCTCGAATAGCCACTTCAGTGGGTCGATTAAACTGATCATAAAATGGAAGCGCGCGATGAACTTTCTTAACAGAGCACGCATTTTGATAATAAAATTCAATAATTTGCAAGCGTTGTTCGTTTGTAAGACGATTCATGGTTAAATTATAGACCAAACTGAAGATGTTTGACAGTGAAACAAAACACGAAACGTGCGTCAGCTGTTTAAACCAGTGTTGCCAAACAGATAATAGCTAAAAAATCACACTTTAGTACTGCTTGGCATGGAATATTTCCACTGAATGGTCATAGTACTCTTCGGCAACGAATTATTGTTGTTGCTTCCCAAATTGATTAAATCAATAAAGCAATTATCTTCCGATAACATATCAATGCAATTGACTGAAAGGTTATCTAATTTATTGCATTACTGAACATCGTCTTCCTCCAGTTCACTTGCCTTTTCGTCCTTATTCTGTTCTCGTCCTTATTCTGTTCTCAAATCATGTAACAAAATGAAGCAGTTTCAGAAACCATATCAATTAAGGGAGACAGATACTCGTGCAGCAGCATGGATAGGGTATCACACAAAACAAGGACTGGCACGACTATATGTATATTAGGATGGGTCACGAAAATAAATTACAGCGGTCAACACCCCCCCCCCCCCCAGAAATAGGGTTCGATTGTTTAATGATGATCTGCAAAATATTTCGTCAGTTGGTCCAGCCATCATGTTTTTCTCGTGTATTTTTTTGTTGATTTTTGTTCATTTTTTCTGAATTAATAGACCCTTGGAAGCACTTTAAATAAAAATTTTTATTAATAACACAGTGCAACAGTGGTTCTGCAATTCAAGCACCACTATGACGGTTCGTTAGTGTATCCAAAGTGATGACGATTGCGTAAAGGATTTTTTTCCTGAGGTACCCGTTTTCGCGGGACGCCCTGGCGCGCTCCTCCCACCTACTTTTGTTATCTTATGGTCTTTTGTTTGTCATAACTCGAGAACGGCTGTCCCGATTTAGGTGAAATAAATGTTGAAAAATTAAGAATTATAATTCCTTTAATCTATTCCTATACTCTTTCTCGATATTTTAAACAGTTTCGCAGATATAAATAAATTTATGAAAAAAAAAAATTCCCTAAAAAATTTAAATTTTTTGTTTTTAAAAATCATAAAAAATTCAAAACGAAAAATATGTCAAGGCTTATTACCATATAGAAAAGGAATGCCGGCAAACTCTTGTTTTATTTCGAAATGTATTTACACATAAATATGGAAAAGTAGTGACTAACATTAAAATAAAATGTTCTAGCTATTTAACCTATATTAATTATGTTTTAATGAGTTGAACAATTATTTGATGATTAACTCTTCAGGCGTTTATTCGATTAATTGGAAATTCTTAGCTTTCGAATAAACAATTAATCGAATATCTTAGAAGTTGGAATAATTGGATACCCTAGTTATGATACTCTTTCTAGAGACAGAAAAATAATGTAGTGTGTGTAGGTAACGTATACTTACTGGTTATTGAGGGTAATATCACTCATACGCAATGTAGTCAGACTGAACATTAACAGAAACAGTCTCGCATTTTTTTTTTTCATAAATTTATTATATCTGCGAAACTGTTTAAAATATCGAGAAAGAGTATAGGAATAGATTAAAGGAATTATAATTCTTAATTTTTCAACATTTATTTCACCTAAATCGGGACAGCCGTTCTCGAGTTATGACAAACAAAAGACCATAAGATAACAAAAGTGGGTGGGGGAGCGCGCCAGGGCGTCCCGCGAAAACGGGTACCTCAGGAAAAAAATCCTTTAGACAATCGTCATCATTTTGGATACACTAACGAACCGTCATAGTGGTGCTTGAATTGCAGAGATTATACTGCAATTTGTCGCACTGTGTAATTGGTCGTATTATGGGACGTTTAGACTGATTTTTGTAGGTTTTCAATGTGAGAGCTACAGACTCGTATTTCTTCCGAACATTTTGTAAAAGATGTTATGAAAAATATATAGAAGAAATCAATACCTGTCGAATGATGCCAAAATGATGAATGTCGGACGATAAATGACGTCACCAACTCCATATTTGTGAAATAATTTTATATAGGAGATGGCTTTTCAAAGCCAAAATGTTCGAACTCTTGCTGCAAAAATGAGCGCTGCGTCGTCAATTTCCATCCGATGTTCATCATATAGGCAACATACAAAATGTATTGACTGCAGCTGTTTTTTTTTTTTTTTTATAAAATACTGACACCAAATACGAAAAAGTTTTCAGTTGTCACTATGAAAATCAACAAAAAATTACTATAAACGTCCAATTATTCGCCCAATAACTTACTCTAAGACAAGAATCAAAATTTGTATTTAAAGTGCTATCAATGGTCTATTATTTCAGAAAAAAAATGTGAAAAAATGTAACTCATAAAAATAACTCAAAATACACCAGAAAAACATGATTTTTAGGGGTATTTTCAGGAGCGTTTAGTTCACAGATGGCTTGATCTAGGAGCGAAATATTTTGTAAATCATCATTAAACAGTCCAAACTTTATTTTCGTGGGGTGACTGGAACTTGTTTTTCCATTTATATGGACGGCGACCCAGCCTACTCTACATGTGTACATCTTATCATGCAACAACATCCGCTTTAAAGACATTCCATCCTATGCTCACTAGATTGCAAAGGATTTCCTTAAAGAGCGTCACAGCAACAGAGAACCACAACAAAGACAAGCAAAACTTTTGATTTCATCAAAAAAAGACTTACAAACTTATTTGGAATTAACGCTGTAATCGAGCCATCTAGAAATTAATTACAATTTGGCCAACAATAATGGCATGAATGATGGAATGTTAATTAGCACGACATACATGGTCTTAAGATAAGATAAAGATTAATATAGATGGTGTTCGATACGTCTAGCATGTCAATTTCTCCCCCAACAAATGGTTGAATGATTCATTAGCATTAATATTGGAATTTCCACCACTTATCTCGGGCAGCTTATGTGGATTAGACTGTGTTACGAAGACAAATTTGTATTTAAAGTGCTTTCAAGGGTCGATTACCTCAGAAAAAATGTGGACAAAAATTCAACATGAAAAATACTCGATTTTTAGGTGTGTTTTCGAAAGCGTTTAGCTCAGAGAACGCTTGATCTAGGAACGAAATATTTTGCAAATAATCATTAAACATCCCAAACTTTATTTCCGTGTGGTGCCTGGAAATTATTTCTTATGCCCAGTCTAATGTACATATTTTTACAGACATATTACTCGGGGACCTTTGTGGGTATCATTGCCACAGCATTTAATATTAGTCATTAGTAATCTAATCATATGTCACAGTGGCATGAAGTGAAGGGCCAACAATTTACTCCACACATATGTGAGAGGGTTGATTGATATACGAGTATTTATATCAATTGGTATATTTATCTCTTCGGGACAACGGCGCGTATGTTTAATGCTGCTTATGAAATCAATATTTGTTAATCATACGCAACCTTGGTAAGCTATGCCTTTATCCTCGTTTTGTTCAGGGATTTATAAGGGAACTCCACATGATAATTTTCCAAAAACATGCTGTATGTCTATAAGACATGAGCAATAATTATTTTATTCTCTCGTTAGCATTGTGTAAACGTATATGGAATTAGTAATAGTTCTTTGAAACAGTTCTCGTGCTAATAATAAATGGAAAATTAAAATGAAAGAATTTTTGGTAAAAGATTTTAAATTATATGGTAAATTGGCAATAAATAGCCTTAGGTATTTTGATATCAACTGCACTCAACCACAATCAACCTGCTGATTTTTTCAAATATGCCATGGTGACTTCACATGAAAAATAAAGAGTTAAAAGAAGTATAGTTTGTGATGCAGAAATCGGTCATAACTTCTTAAATATAAGCTTCAGAGCTAAAAGAAGGATAATTTGTGTTCACCCAAAAATCAAGAATTATTTGGAACACTTAAATCAGTCATAACTTCTTAAATATAGGACTCAGAGCTAAAAGAATGATAATTTGTGATCACCCAAAAATCCTCACTACTTTCCAGAATTAGTTGGAAAATTTAAATCAGTCATAACTTCTCAAATATAGACCCAAGAACTAAAAGAAGGATGATTTGTGATCACACAAAAATCCACAATATTTTCCACAACATAAACCGGTCATAACTCCTAAAATAGAGGCCCTAGAGTCTAAAGAAGGATAATTTGTGATCACCCAAAAATCTGCAATATTTACCACAATTAACTTATTGGTCAAATTATTAGACATTTTTATAGTATTTTTTTCAGGATTTTCACAGTGACTACTGAAAAGTTTTTCATATCATTTTTGTGAAACTGTTTGACAATCTTGGCTCTGAAAATCCACCTCCTGTATTAAATTATTTTGAGTTTTTAGCTGTCATTTTGAAAAACCGCAAAAAATCAAACTAAACGTCTAAGAATACGACCAAAAGTTACTCTAAGACAAGAATCAAAATTTATATTTAAAGTGCCTCCGAGGGTCTATTAAATCATTGAAAAAAAATGTTGGACAAAAATTCAACGTAAAAAAATTACACGGGAAAACATGATTTTTGGAGGTGTTTTCAGGAGCGTTTAGCTCACAGATGGCTTGACCCAGTCATTTGTATGGCCAGCGACCCAGCCTAATGTATATGTGTATCTCTCACACGTGTCATTGTTTTTGTAGTTGCTACACAATGGCTTCTCTCTTTAGGAAAATTAACTCCTGGCTGTTACGTGTACAAACTTCTGCACAAGGAGGACTTAGATACAAATACAATCACCTAAATGCATGCATGTACTCGTATATGGAAGCATAATGAAATACTTTGTAATTGAATGTAAGTATAATTTTAGTAAAGTACAATATGACAGGGTTGTTCAAGGCGAGGGTAGGATGATAAATAAAAAAAAACAAGTAAGGAAAGGCTAAAGTCGGGCGGGGCCGACTATATAATACCCTACACCACTCCCTGCGTATGTACCTCGCTTTGATTACTAAACCCAGGTATTTCATGGGAGCAATTTTATGTAGTTCATACAAATTATATAAATTATATGAATATAATTTATATGCTATAAATTCATCTTTAAATAATATGGTAATTGATCCAATTGTCCGACAGACAAATACAAATTATACAGTAGTATATGAAAGTCATACCAAAGTATGGACATATGGGCATCACCCAAACAATTCTCATTGCAATTCAATTCGGTTAAAAATTGAAATCGGGAAGGATTTTTGCATCCTGTAAATGTATGTGTTTGACAAAAAATTTTAAATCGGAAAGGACATTTGTATGGGAGTATATTGAAACCAGGAACGATGTGACGCGCTTTCACCATGTCTGTTTATTGGTGAAATATAATATGTAAAATTTGGCCAAAATCGGTTAAACATTCGGGAGCAACATTTGTATGAGGGATATATCTAAATCTGAACCGATCTTACCCACTTTCAGCATAGGTGTTTATAGTTCGATTATAAAATGTTCTGCCAAATTTAAAGAAAATCGGCTACAAGATGGGGTTTCTAGACCGGAAAAAGTCAAATCGGGAGCGACATTTGTATGGGGGCTATATCTAAATCTGAACCGATCTAACCAACTTTCAGCATAGGTTTTTCTAGTTGGATTAGATGTTGTGCCAATTTTAAAGAAAATCGGGTACAATATGTGGTTTCTAAAGCGGAAAAAGTGAAATCGGGAGCGACATTTGTGTGTGGGCTATATCTAAATATGAACCGATCTTACCCAATTTTTGCATACGTGTTTCTAGTTGGATTATAAGATGTTCTGCAAAATTTAATGAAAATCGGGTACAATATGTCGTTTCTAGAGCGGAAAATGTCAAATCGGGAGCGACATTTGTATGGGGGCTATATCTAAATCTGAACCGATCTTACCCAATTTTTGCATAGGTATTTCCAGTTGGATTATAAGATGTTGTGCCAATTTTAAAGAAAATCGGGTACAATATGTCGTCTCTAGAGCGGAAAATGTGAAGTCGGGAGCGACATTTGTATGGGGGCTATATCTAAATCTGAACCGATCTTAACCAATTTTTGCATAGGTGTTTCCAGTTGGATTATAAGATGTTGTGCCAATTTTAAAGAAAATCGGGTACAAAATGTCGTCTCTAGAGCGGAAAATGTGAAATCGGGAGCGACATTTGTATGGGGGCTATATCTAAATCTGAACCGATCTTACCCAATTTTTGCATAGGTGTTTCCAGTTGGATTATAAGATGTTGTGCCAATTTTAAAGAAAATCGGGTACAAAATGTCGTCTCTAGAGCGGAAAATGTGAAATCGGGAGCGACATTTGTATGGGGGCTATATCTAAATCTGAACCGATCTTACCCAATTTTTGCATACGAGTTTCTAGTTTGATTATAAGATGTGCTGCAAAATTTAAAGAAAATCGGGTACAATATGTCGTCTCTAGAACGGAAAATGTGAAATCGGGAGCGACATTTGTATGGGGGCTATATCTAAATCTGAACCGATCTTACCCAATTTTTGCATAGGTGTTTCCAGTTGGATTATAAGATGTTGTGCCAATTTTAAATAAAATCGGGTTCAATATGTCGTCTCTAGAGCGGAAAATGTGAAATCGGGAGCGACATTTGTATGGGGGCTATATCTAAATCTGAACCGATCTTACCCAATTTTTGCATAGGTGTTTCCAGTTGGATTATAAGATGTTGTGCCAATTTTAAAGAAAATCGGGTACAATATGTCGTTTCTAGAGCGGAAAATGTCAAATCGGGAGCGACATTTGTATGAGGGCTATATCTAAATCTGAACCGATCTTACCCAAATTTTGCATACGTGTTTCCAGTTGAATTATGAGATGTTCTGCAAAATTTAAAGAAAATCGGGTACAATATGTCGTCTCTAGAGCGGAAAACGTGAAATCGGGAGCGACATTTGTATGGGGGCTATATCTAAATCTGAACCGATCTTACCCAATTTTTGCATACGAGTTTCTAGTTTGATTATAAGATGTTCTGCCAAATTTAAAGAAAATCGGGTATAATATGTCGTTTCTAGAGCGGAAAATATCAAATCGGGAGCGACATTTGTATGGGGGCTATATCTAAATCTGAACCGATCTTACCCAATTTTTGCATAGGTGTTTCCAGTTGGATTATAAGATGTTGTGCCAATTTTAAAGAAAATCGGATACAATATGTGGTTTATAAAGCGGAAAATGTCAAATCGGGAGCGACATTTGTATGGGGGCTATATCTAAATCTGAACCGATTTCATTCAAATTCAATAGCGATGGTCCTTGGCCAGAAAAAATAACTTCTGCCATGTTTCATGACAATCGGACAACAATTGCGACCTGTAGAGTGCGAACAAGCTTAGATGGACAGCAGACGGACGGACGGACGGACGGACGGACAGACAGACATCGTTAAATCGACTCAGCTGGTGATTCTAAGCCGATCGGTATACTTAAAGGTGGGTCTAGCTCGATTATTTCTTGGTGTTACAAACATTTGGCGCGAAACTAACTTATAATACCCTAGACCACGAAGTGGTGTA
Organism: Polietes domitor; assembly: GCA_947397865.1. Lineage (NCBI taxonomy): Eukaryota > Metazoa > Arthropoda > Insecta > Diptera > Muscidae > Polietes > Polietes domitor. Next base: position 21,778 of record CANDYM010000356.1, read on the forward strand.
GGGTATAATAAATTAATTAAAACAACTATAAATTAAACAAGTAAAAAGGCGTTAAGTTCGGCCGGACCGAATCTTATATACCCTCCACCACGGAGTGCATTCCATAGAATTATGAAGTAACTACTAATATATATTTATAATACTGCAATTGTAATCAAAAAGTGAACATGAGGGAGCAAACTTCAAAAATGTATTCTAAATATTAGGTGTATTGTCAGTCGTAATTAGAGAGAAACATTTTTCCTCAGGGCCATTTGCAGTTTCTTGATTTGTTGAGTGACTGTATCATTTTGATAAGAAAAGTACAAATTTCAGAGATCCGTTATGTTTCGCGTCCATATTGCAATCAACACATCTAATTTCATGATTCTAGCTACATACGTTTGCTTGGTACCACTTTTATAATTTTTTAAAATGTTGACCTCAAAGTACGATTTGGGAGAAATACTCATATTGTGCGTGTCTACGAAGACAGACGAGTATAACCATTGAATTTCATGATTCTAGATACAGCCATTTGCGTGATACCAATTTTTTACCGTTTTGAAGGAACGAATATCGAAAGATATCTTTATTTTTCGTGTGACACCAATGTACACATCGAATTTCACTATTCTAACAGCAACCCTTTGATTGGTACCATTTTTATGCCTTCCGCCCCATTTTCCACCTAAAAGTACAAATTTCGAAAAAAATCCTTTATGTTTCACGTCTACACAGTCAGATAAATGCATACACCGAATTTCATGATTTTATCTTCAGCGGTTTGGTTGGTACCATTTTTCTCCCCCTATTCCAATTGTATCCCTTAAAAGTACAAATTTCGAAAAGTCTCTCTATTTTACTTGTCTACGTAATTATAGGAATGTACACACCGAATTTCATGTTTCTAGCTGTTGTCGTATCAAAGGTACTATTTTTATCCCTTTTGTCCCATTTAATCCGCTAAATCTTTTTTGTATTTTTTTGTGACTACACGTTACTGGAGGAAGGTACGAACGAAATTTCAAGTATAGAAAATTGGAAATTTTCAAAAAAAAGCTTAAATAGTCTAAATTTTAGGAGTATTTTGAGGCATTGTTAGGGAAAAAATTTTCCCTCTGGGACGATTTCGCCCGGTTTCAATCACAAGCGATCTGCGACCATAAGACACATTTACGGAAAATTTGAACCTCCTAGCTCATTTCGTTCGGAAGTTAGTGAGCTTTCAACAGACAGACAACGGTCATGGCTAAATCGTCTTAGAATTTTACCAGGATACAGAGTATATATAATTTATTGGATCACCGTTGAATATTTCAAGGTGTTACAAACGGAATGACAAAGTGTATATAGTGTGTGTTAATTAATTTATTCATATAAACTAATCTAGATATCATAAAACAAGTAAAAACGGTGTTAAGTTCGGTCGGGACAAACTTTATATACCCTCCACCATGGATTGCATTTCATAGAGGCTGTCGATTTTCGTAGAAGTGCAATAATATTACAGGAAAATACATATATTTTTGAATATAACCGAATAAAAACAAAACAAATTTTGAACCTTCATGATTCAACAAATTTTTGCCGTAAAAGTAAAAAGTACGATTTTGGACAAACCTTTTTATTTTGCGTATCTATGCAATGAGAGGAATGTATACACCTAATACCGAATTTCATCATTCTAGCTGTAGCCGTTAAGTTGGTACTATTTTTATCCCTCTGTACCCATTGTATGCCTTGAAAGTACGAATTTGGAAAAAACTTTTATTTTTCGTGTCTACACAGTCAGAGGAATGTATACTTTGAATTTCATGACTCTAGCTGCGGTCATTTGGATGGTACTATTTTTATCCCTCTGTACCCATTGTATGCCTTGAAAGTACGGATTTGGAAAAAACTTTTATTTTTCGTGTCTATACAGTCAGAGGAATGTATATTCCGAATTTCATGACTCCAGCTGCAGTCATTTGGCTGGTACTATTTTTATCCCCTTTTATATTTTAACCCCAAAAAGTACGAATCTCGCAAAATCCGTTTATTTCACGTGTCTACGTAATCAGAGGAATGTATACACCGAATTTCATAACTCTAGCTGCGAACATATGGTTGGTAATATTTGTTCCCCTTTTTCCCATTTGAACCTCAAAAAGTACGAATCTCGCAAAATACGTTTATTTTACGTGTCTACGCAATCAGATGAATGTATACACCGAATTTCATTATTCTAGGTGCAGCCGTTTGTTTGGTACCATTTTTATCCCTCTATTCCCATTTTATCCCTTAAAAGTACGAATTTGGAAAAAATAATTTCATATTATGCACCTACTCAATTAGAGGAATGTACACAGCGAATTTCGTGTTTCTAGCTGTTGTCGTTTGATATGTACCATTTTTATCCCTTTTTGCCCCATTTCACCCCCTGCGAGTAAAAAGCGTTTTATGGAATGCGCATAGCCAATATCAAGTAAATACAAACAGACATATTGAAAAAATATGCTTAAATACTCTAAAATATTAGGGGTTATTATGGGGGTTTTCAGTCCTTGTGAGGGACAAATTTTTCCCTTTGGGCCGATTTCGTCCAGTTTCAATCCCAACCGATCTACGAAAATGTGAACCTCCTAGCTCCTTTCGTTTAGATGTTAGCGTGCTTTCAACAGACTATATAACTGTCAAAAGCTCCAGGTTTTTTGTGCAAAAAAGTGGATTTTGTTTTAATAAAATCATTCACATGAAATTTTAAACAGTTAGGTGAAGAATACGTTATAATTTCATAGTATAGAGATTCGCGATTTAATGAATTCGAACAGGCAAAATTCACAAAGGTATTAAAAATAAAAAATAAAAATGATTTGAAAAAACTGGTATAAGGAGACAGATTTGTAAAGTATGGTATACTATTGTTGTTAAACAATGTTGTACATTACATATATTCAAAATGCATTTTAAAA
>CANDYM010000357.1:0-15848 GCA_947397865.1 Polietes domitor
GTTTTATTATACTCTACACCGCCGGGTATAATGACTTTGTGCATTTGTTTGTAACTCCAAAAAGAAAACGAGATAGTCGCATCGTTTACAGATCGGCTTAGCATCACTTTCTGAGTCGATTTAGCGATGTCCGACAGTTCGTCTGTCCATCTATTCTTGTAATCAAAGTACAGGTCGCAATTGTCGTTTGAACTAAATGAAACTTTGCACAACGAAGTTTTATGGGATGAGGACTAACAGAATTTAATTTAAAGAAAATCGGTTCAGATTTAGATATAGCTCCCATACAAAATTTGCTCCCGTTTTTACTCTTTCCGCTCTAGAAATCACATATTTCACCAGATTTTCTTCCAATTTGGCAAAACGCCATATATTTCACCTAAAAACAGCTCTGACTCTTGACTCTTTCCGCTCTAGAAACCACATATTTTAACAAATTTTCTTCAAATTTGGCAAGCCAGCTCATATTGCAACTAAAACATCTATGGCGAAAGTCGGTTCAGATTTAGATATAGCTCCACTCTAGGGACCAGATATTTCACCAGCTTTTCTTCCTATTTGGCAAAACGGCATATATTTCACCTAGAATCAGCTCTGGTAAAAATAGGCCAGATCGGTTCAGATATATATATAGGTCTCATACAATTGTCTCTCCTGATTTGACTCTTTCCGCTCTAGAAACCACATATTTTAGAAGATTTTCTTAAAATTTGGTAAACCAGCTCATATTTCAACTAAAAACATTTATGGTGTAAGTAGGCCACATCTTTTCAGATTTATATATAGCTCCCATACAAAATTTGCTCACGATTTTACTCTTTCCGCTCTAGAGACTAGATATTTCACCAGATTTTCTTCCAATTTGGCAAATGCCATATATTTCCACTAGAAACAGTCCTGGTAAAAATAGGCCAGATCGGTTCAGATTTTTATATAGCTTCCATTCGGTTCAGTTATATGTAGCTTCAATACAAATTTCCCCACCGACATTTTTTCCGCTGTAGAAATAGCATATTTGAAGAGATTTTTTTCCAATTCGGAACATCAGAAAATCAAAAAAATTTCAAATAGAAGCATCTATGGCTAAAGTGAGTCACATCGGTTCAGATTTATATATCACTCTTTGAATCTTTCCGCTCTATAAACCACATATTTAACAGATTTCCATCAAATTTGGGAAAACGTCTTGTATTTCAATAGCTTTATTATAGCTCCCATTCAAACTTGCATACAAATACTGGTAGAAATATGAAATTTATAGTATATTCTCCTCTTGTAGCTGTATCGGACATCACCCGGTTGAAATGTATCGACCTTTTTATACCCTACTACACAGGGTGGTATCATATAGTCGGCCACGCCCGACTTTAACCTTCCTTACTTCCTTATAGGAAAAGTCAACAAAAAGTTGTCAAAAACAATTGAAAAACTAGTCCTAGAAAAATTCGGGAAAATCCATAGACATTTCAATTTCTTAGCTAGAATACTGGCTAATAAATATAAAGAGTGATTTTTTTGAGGTTAGGATTTTCATGCATTAGTATTTGACAGATCACGTGGGATTTCAGACATGGTGTCAAAGAGAAAGATGCTCAGTATGCTTTGACATTTCATCATGAATAGACTTACTAACGAGCAACGCTTGCAAATCATTGAATTTTATTATCAAAATGCGTGCTCTGTTAAGAAAGTTCAGAAAGAAAAAAATTGTGTTCAGCGACGAAGCTCATTTTTGGCTCAATGGGTACGTAAATAGGTAGAATTGTCGATTTTGGAGTGAATATCAGCCAGAAGCATTGCAAGAGCTACCAATGCATCCAGAAAAAGTCACAGTTTGGTGCGGTTTATGGGCTGGTGGCATCATTGGACCGTACTTCTTCAAAGATGATGCGAATCGTAACGTAACTGTGAATGGTGAGCGCTACCGTGAGATGATATCCAACTTTTTTTTGCCCAAAATGGAAGAACTGAACTTGGTTGACATGTGGTTTCAACAAGATGGCGCTACATGCCACACAGCTCGCGATTCTATGGCCATTTTGAGGGAAAACTTCGGAGAACAATTCATCTCAAGAAATGGACCGGTAAGTTGGCCACCAAGATCATGCGATTTGACGCCTTTAGACTATTTTTTGTGGGGCTACGTCAAGTCTAAAGTCTACAGAAATAAGCCAGCAACTATTCCAGCTTTGGAAGACAACATTTCCGAAGAAATTCGGGCTATTCCGGCCGAAATGCTCGAAAAAGTTGCCCAAAATTGGACTTTCCGAATGGACCACCTAAGACGCAGCCGCGGTCAACATTTAAATGAAATTATCTTCAAAAAGTAAATGTCATGGACCAATCTAACGTTTCAAATAAAGAACCGATGAGATTTTGCAAATTTTATGCGTTTTTTTTAAAAAAAAAGTTATCAAGCTCTTAAAAAATCACCCTTTAGAATAAAAATAATAGGTTCCAATTTATTATTTATTTATTTAACAATTTAAATTATAATTAAAATTGGAATTGGTTGGTTGGTTGGAATTTGCTTCCTTAACTCCTTCGAGAGTAATCGTGTACACCAGCCAGACGGACGGACATGGCTCAAACATCTTAACATGTTGTGAAACGAATATGGTTCAAACATACTTAGGGTCTTAAGTCACTCCTTCAATGCGTTACACTTTTTTTCTGTCCCAAATGATATATACCCTCCTACTCTGTAGAGTGAGGGTATACAAATTAGGAGTAGTGTAAATTAGGAGAGGCATATTACTTGAAGGTTGCTGGCCTAAAAAAAAAAAACAATCGAAAACGATAATATTTATAAAATAAAAAGTAGTTTATTTGAATTTCAAAAAAGTAATATTTGCTTTCAAAGATGATAAAAATAAGAACACATTGGGGAAAATTTAACTAGAATCAAGTTCAAAGAATATCCTGCCTTTAAGAAGAATATTGGAATTGGTATGTTGAAATATGCTTATACCAAGTTAATTTTTCCCAAATTTTAGTTTATTATACCCTCCACATACAGGATGGGGGTATACTAACTTTGTCATTCGGTTGGTAACACCTTGAAATATTGAGCTGAGACCCTATAAAGTATATATATTCTTGATCGTCATAAAATTCTAAGACGATCTAGCCATGTCCGTCCATCCTTCCGTCTGTCCGTTTGTTGAAAGCACGCTAGCATCTAAACGAAAGGAGCTACAACGTTCAAATTTTCCATAAATACGTCTTATAGTTGTAGATCGGTTGGGATTGAAACGGGGCGAAATCGGCCCAAAGGGAAAAATTTTACCCTCACAAGGACTAAAAATGCCCATAATAATCCCTAATATTTTAGCGTATTTAAGCATGTTTTTTGAATATGTCTGTTTATATTTGCTTGATATTTGGTATGCGCATTCCCCTTATAACAAAAACGTGCACCATAAAGTTATTCTTATTTGTAGGGGGTGAAATGGGACAAAAAAGGGATAAAAATGGTACATATTAAACGACAACAGCTAGAAACACGAAATTCGGTGGGTACATTCCTCTAATTGAGTGGATAAATAATATGAAAGTATTTTTACCAAATTCGTACTTTTAAGGGGTAAAATGGGAATAGAGGGATAAAAATGGTACCAAACAAACGGCTGTACCTAGAATAATGAAATTCGGTGTATACATTTCTCTGATTGCATTGACAAGTAAAATACACGGATTTTTCAAAATTCGTACTTTTTGGTGTTAAAATGAAAGAACAGTACCAATCAAATGACCGCAGCTAGAGTCATAAAATTCGGAGTATACATTCCTCTGAGTGTGTAGACACGTAAAATAAATTGATTTTTCGAAATTCGTACTTTTTGGGTCAAATGACCGCCAAATGACTTGGCCAAATGACCGCCGCTAGAGTCATGAAATTCGGAGTATACATTCCTCTGACTGCATAGACACGGAAAATAAACGAATTTTTCGAAATTCGTACTTTCAAGGGATACAATGGGTACGGAGGGATACAAATGGTACCAACCAAACGGCTACACGTGGAATAATGAAATTCGGTGTATACATTCCTCTGATTGCGTAGACACTTAAAATAAACAGATTTTTCGAAATTCGTACTTTTAGGGGTCAAAATAGAAAAAAAGGATAAAAATAGTACAAACTAAATGACCACAGCTAGAATCAGGAAATTCGGAGTATACATTCCTCTGAGTGTGTAGACACGGAAAATAAACGGATTTTTCAAAATTCGTACTTTTTGGGGTTAAAATGATAAAAATAGTACCAATCAAATGACCGCAGCTAGAGTCTGAAATTCGGAGTATACATTCCTCTGGCTGCGTAGACACGGAAAATAGACGAATTTTTCGAAATTAGTACTTTCAAGGGATACAATGGTACAGATGGATAAAAATAGTACCAACTAAACGACTACAGCTAGAATGATGAAATTCTAATTGCGTAGAAACGTCAAGGGGTAAAAATGGTACCAACCAAATGGGCGCAGCTGGAATTATGGAATTCGGTGTATACATTCCTCTGACTGTATAGACATGCAAAAAAAAAGGTTTTTTTCCAAATTCGTAAAATTTCTTTTACGGCAAAAATTGGTTGAATCATAGGTTATTTTGCACTATGTACTATGGATTTTCAAAATGTGTACTTTTGGAATTCTAATAGAATATAAATACAACCAACTGTAGCAGCTTTTTGAAAATATAAATATATATGAATATTTATTTTTTGATTTGAAATAAATAATGGTTTAAAATAATTAAAATATTATATATATGTTTCAATATTTGTATTTGTTTTGGTTTGGCTATATTAAAAAATTTATATTTTCCTGTAATATTACTGCTCTTGTACGAAAACCGACAACCTCTGTGGAATGCAATTCATGGTGGAGGGTAAGAACTTAACGCCGTTTTTACTTGTTTTTCCTCATTTCAGGTTTCATTTTTTTTTTGAGATTATTGAACATATGGAGAGGGCTTCACTAATATAACGTGTGCGTTTTCAAATCCACAGCTGCGGAAGTTTTGCATATTAACATAGCAACCGGTTCCAATTCGATTGTTATGGAATTAATTCTGTAACTTTGGAATTGTAAAATATATACTGACGAAATTTCACATGCTTATAGCAGGGGTGTTTTTCAAATTATTTGCACAATTTTGAATCCTTAGTAGTTATGGGGCCCCACTAGATGACCCTCCAAAATTAGTCACTTCGGTCATGGTTTATTTTGTATTTTAATGTTGCGATCTTACTATGAGTGCGATGTTCAAACTTCACTGTTACATTGCTTATCCTCTGCATAAACTATTATTTGCAAAAATTCTCAAATTACAAAGCCCCAATTGCACGGTTTAAAACATAAAATTAAATAAATAATTAAAACTAATTTATGTAATCTAATTATATTACTTTAATAAATTCATTTAAAAAAACGTGCCTCTCTTTGCCATAAAAGCACATATAAATTGTATGTTGATTAAATTTCCACTCTTGTACTTGTATACCTTCAATCGAGTAATTTTTTTGAACATTAAATTCATAGAGCCCTGTTAACACCAGCATGAGTTAACTGAATTCACTCAACGCAGTGAGAAAGTCTCCCCTTACACAACACATTTTCCAATGCCATAACTCATCGATTGGCAGTGCAGAGCTACCGAATGCTTCCTAATCGCCCAGCAGACATACACAAATCGATTAACTGCCAATATTCGTTCTTAAAGTAACTTAAATTTGCATTTGCCTTCCGTCGTCAAGCAAACATTCTATGTTATCGATTTTCTTTTCGCCATCATTGAAGTGTGCCATTCATGACGACGGCCTCCACAACCTAATCCATGATATCGATGGCAGGATCGGGTGATGCGAAGAACAACAAGAAGGCGACGAGGACGAAAACAAAATTGTTAATTTTGCTTCGATGAGTGTGAATGAAAGAGCGGGAGAGCGAGAGAGAGAGAGGTAGAAAAAAATAATTAATGTTCAATGTTATATCAGCGAGTCGAGCACTGAATGATGCCCTCAGATGCCGATACAGATATTGTCACTTAAATCAATTATTCAATGATATAAAAAACAACACACACACACACACATGCACATACACGCCGAGAGTAACACTCTTGCATATCTATGAAATTAGCATGATATACAACTCGCACATACTAGGTGTATTCGCATACAGCCACGCAAATGAATTTGTATATGCACTGGTACATTAGTGTGGTCTGTAGTATATGATTTCTGGAATTTTTGGTATTTTAGTAATCGGGCGATTCTGTACGATTTCAATTTAACTGTGGAATGTATTAAAAAAATCTTTGAGTAAATGGTGTGACATTATAATTATTATTTTTATTGTCTTTATCACCGATATTATAGTGGATAACATCCATGAGATGGAGATTAATAATTCGGCTTAAATTTAAGTTTGAAGTCTTATCTATATATATAAAAGAGTTGTGTTACTGACTGACTTATCATTGACCAGCCCCCAGACCAAACGGCTGAAGCTAGGGTCATGCAATTTTCAGGGTAGTTCCCAAATATGACGTAGCGTCGACTAAGAAAGGGTTTTATGAAATTCGTACTTTTAGGGGGTAAAATGGCCCAAAAAGGGATAAACATCGAACCATCGTCCTGACTAAACGGCAGTAGCTAGAAACATGAAATTCGGTGTGTTCCTTGCAATGACCATGCAGACGAGCTGCAAATAGGGATTTTTCGAAATTTGTACTTTTAAGGGAGGAAAGGGATAAAAATGGTACCAATTTAAGAATTGCAGCTAGAATCGTGACCATGTAAAAGCGAGTTAAAATTGGATTTTTCAAAATTTGTATTTTCAAGGGTTGCGAGGGACAAAAAGGGATTAAAATGGTACTAATTTAAGTATTGCAGCTATAGTCGCGAAATTTGGTGTGTAAATTCCTCTCACCACTTAGAAGCGGAATATAAATGCATTTTTTTAAGGACAAAAAAGGGATAAAAATGGTACCAACTAAAGTATTGCAGCTAGAATCTTGAAATTTGATATGTAAGTTCTTCTAGCCATTTAGAAGCGCTGTAAAATTGGATTTTTCGAAATTTGTACTTATAACAAGTGAGCAGGACAAAAAGGGATAAAAATGGTACCAACTAAAGTATTGCAGTTAGAATCTTAAAATTTGATGTGTAAGTTCTTCTGACCATGTAGCAGCGCAGTAAAATTGGATTTTTCGAAATTTATAGTTATAAGAGGTTAGCGGAATATAAATTCATTTTGTACTTTTAAGGGTTGCGCGGGACAAAAAGGGATAAAAATGGTACCAACTAAAGTATTGCAGCTGGAATCTTGGAAGTTTTCGAAATTTGTTATTATTAGAAGTGATCGGGACAAAAATGGTACCAACTAAAATATCGCAGCTAGAATCTTGAAATTTGATGTGTAAGTTCTTCTGACCATGTAGCAGCGCAGTAAAATTGGATTTTTCGAAAATTATAGTTATAAGAGGTGAGCGGGACAAAAATAGTACCAACTAAATTATTATAGCAAGAATCGTGAAATTTAGTATGTAAATTTCTCTGACCATGTATAAGCGCATTAAAATTCGATTTTTCAAAATATGTACTTTTAAGGGTTACGAGGGACAAAAAGGAATAATATGTGAGCGGGACAAAAATAGTACCAACTAAAATATTGCTGCTATAGTCGTGAAATTTGGTTCGTAAATTCCTCTGACAACGTAGACGTGCAACATAAATGGATTTTTCGAAATTTGTACTCAAAATGTATTATTTTCGAATAAAAGGCTCTGCAGTTGTAATTTTTTGTTAAAAACTGGGCAGAAAATGATATATATATATATAAATATATGTATATATATATATATATATATATATATATATATATATATATATATATATATGAAGGGAGTTCAGCTAAAACAGGGCACATCGACAAGCACATTCCTTTGACTGTATATGAGTGCTATGTTTCCAATTTAGAGTTTTAGAAAAGAAAATTAAATAAGTACTATCCTAAAACAGAGACGGATAAAACTAATAACAAATACCTGGCTTTTTCGCGTGCGAAGCAGCGGGTACTGCTAGTAATATATATTTTAGAAAAACCCAAGTCATAGATCTGTTATCATGTGGGGAGAAAAGAAATTTCAATTTAAAAAATTTTGATCCATTTCAAAACATTGATTTCAATTGATTTTAACAAAGTTTTGCTGGAATAATATTATGCTGAACTAAACGTAATTTTATATCCTTGGCAATAATATGGCTCTTTTTCCTTAAGCTGGCATAACAAGATGCGATAACAAAAACGTTAATAAAAATTTAATAAAAAATTTAAACGAAATAAAAAAATATTTTTTCACATTGAAAAAAAAATTAAAAAAATATTTTGTGTTGATTTTTTTGGACTTAGCCTTAGGTAACCATAATTTTGACTTACGCTGGATAATTATCCAGGCTCAATAATTTTTTTTTCTCAAAATTTGTTTTTATAAATACTTCGATATTGCTGTTGGCGACAAAAAAAAGTATTTTTTATTTTGAGTGAAATTTTTATTTTTTTATTAAGGATTTTGTTAGCACAGCTTAGTTATCCAGCCTTAAAGCAAAACAGCCCTAATGATCGTCAAACAAAGTACGATAAACAATTAAGAAAATAGCCAATACCACCATGTGACGAAAATAATAAATTTTGTGTTTATGATTTAAAAAACTATTTATGATTTGAACTGGGATATTGTCCTGGACCAAGACCGTTTTGCATCTATATTTAATAGAATGCAAATTTATTTACAAATGGCTTGGTGACATTTATTACTTGGCTGCAGACTACCACTATCATGATTTCCACCCTGTCAAAGGTTTCCTCAGGTGGCTGCGCAGCGACTTTTCAACAACATAGCCGGTCTCTTTAAGTAAATGGTTCTCACAAACGAACGAGAAGCACAACTCACTTGCCGAATATCCGTTTTTAAAAATCGCACCAAGTAATAAAGCACACAATATCCCAGTTCAAATCAAATATTGATTACAGACCAAAAAATACAAACGAAAAAATTGAATATTTGGATAAATTTCACTTATGTATGTTTTTTGATACTTCATAAAAAGTATCAAGAGAATTCATCCAATGTGGATAATAATTGGATGAATTCTCTTGATATAGTGAACATTTAAGGAGAACTCTGAAGTACCTCGTTTATGCAATAGAGATGTATATATCTTGCCAACAACGAATCTAACAACTGAACTCACTGTTAATAACAGTTTAACTGTTGCTTTCAATATAATTCCATTAAAATTTCACTCTATATCTATATGTTGGCGTATGCGTTATATTTGATGTGGATAATATCACTCATACGTCTAGTTATGTGGTACTTGGCATTTATTCGCCAAGCGATTCTATCTTGAAAATAAATTTAATTTAAATTCCTGTTCCAAAAAATGGTTTTACGTACCTTTGCGACCTATAAAGCTTATCAAACGACTACAGCCGAATTTTAAAGAAGTAACTTAAAACTGTCGAACCAAAACTAATTAAGATTTTGAGAAATTTCTGTTTATTTGTCCAGCTAAGGCAACTTTTTCCGCCAATTTATCAAATTTGGCAATGTTTTTACACATTCTTTTGTATGGTAACCAACTTTTTTGGAATTTATTAAATAAACAAATTTAATAAGGAGTAAAGTAAAACGCCAATTTGTTTTCATAATCCGCCTGTAATTCCGTAATTGGGTGAGTTATTGAAGTTTTCATTAAAACTAAATTTTAACAAATATACAAGTTGTGGTCATTCAAGTTCACGTCTTTCACAATTTTACAAATTTGAGTTCCAATTAAATAACTAAAATTCATCATAACAGATAAAAACGACAAATGAAGGGCATGGCGACCACTTTCGTCAAATGTCCAAAATTTTGGAACATATTTTCCTCACTTTGTGAATTTGGTTTTTTAGTGCGTAATCTGTGAATCTAGTAATTCTCATCAGTTTTATCTGTTTTGATATTTCTGGACGTTTTGTTTGTATTTCTTGGTATTTCAACAAGATGTGGTGAAACCACACTACTATCAGTCATACTTTATTTGCTTTTTTCCTATAACATGATTAACACTATACCATAAAAAATTCAAATAATTATTTACATTATTTTTCGCTAACTTCTCATATTGAACAAATTCGCATCGTTTGTATGTTATTGTTTTTTTATTTCATCCCGACGGGACAACCTAATATACATAAATTTATATCATCGTAAAATACTCTTTCCGAAATGTTTTGTGCAATTAAACAACAAATCAAAAGTAACATGGAAAAAAACACACACAAACACACACATAAAAAAAGAAATTGTCACATAATGTTTGTTCACAAACTTTGTACATACACACTTACATTCTTGCACATATATATAGGCAGACAGACAAACATAAATGCCTGAATGTGTACATATGTTTTGTGTTTATGTATAACTATGTACGAGGATGTATGTATTTGTGTATGTGCGTATGTTTGTATGTAAAACATTCTAAAAGTCAATTAAACCTGACTGGCATTGTTTTTATTCGAGTATTCAGTCATTCAGCGCCGCGTCGTGTTCCATAAATACCCGAGACTTGTTTTGTTTCGGGGCGGCCATATACACTAACACACAAACACTTTGTGTGTGCAAGTGTGTGTGTTTGTTGTGTTTGTGTTCTTCTGGAGGCCAGCGAGAGCAGCAACAGCAACAGGCATCAAGCGTCGCAAGACATGTTTTGTTGTTGCAAATTGGTCGGTTGGTTGCTTAAGTGACTGACTGAGTGACTGGCGGGTTGGCTGTTTGCTTGGTTAGCTGGTGTTGGTTGGCTGCATGGCTGCTCTTGAAATTCTAACACACGCAGCGTTCAGTGTCACACACATACAAACATACACTGCTAATCGCATAAATAAGGCATTAAGCTTCGTATTTATATTGATGAATTAGTGTATGTTAATTTTTAAGAACCTCATTTTTTGCCCGAGGTCTGCCCTACACAAAAAAAATCTATTTTATTTAAAAGTTGCATTAAAATATTTTTTATCCGACATGAATCCATGTTGACCCTGGTTCGATTAATCGCGCAGCGTGTGAACAAATTTAAATACTCGCCAAATCAAAAGTTTTCAATCGATTTCAATAATGTTATAATTATTATACCCTCCACCTCCAGTATGGGGGTTTGTAACACCTTGAAATATCGACCTGAGACCCTATAAAGTATATATATTCTTGATCGTCATAAAATTCTAAGACGATCTAGCCATGTCCCTCACAAGGACTAAGAATACTCATTATAATCCCTAATATTTTTGAATATGTCTGTTTCTATTTGCTTGATATTTGGTATGCACATTCCCCTTATAGCAAAAACGTGCACAATAAAGTGACTCTTATTTGTAGGGGGTGAAATGGGACAAAAAGGGGATAAAAATGGTACATAATACACGATAACAGCTAGAAACACGAAATTCGGTGTGTACATTCCTCTAATTGGGTAGATACATAATATAAATGTATTCTTTCCAAATTCGTACTTTTAAGGGGTAAAATGGGAATAGAGGGATAAAAATGATACCAACCAAACTGCTGTACCTAGAATCATGAAATTCGGTGTATACATTCCTCTCATTGCATAGACAAGTAAAATTCACGGATTTTTCAAAATTTTTACTTTTTGGATTAAAATGAAAAAAAAGGGGATAAAAATAGTACCAATCAAATGACCGCAGCTAGAGTCATGGAATTCGGAGTATACATTCAAATGACTACGTAGACATGAAAAATAAAAGGTTTTTTCCCAATTCGTACTTTCAAGGGATACAATGGGTACGGAGGGATAAAAATAGTACCAACCAAACGGCTACACCTAGAATATTGAAATTCGGTGTATACATTCCTCTGATTGCGTAGAAACTTAAAATAAACAGATTTTTCAAAATTCGTACTTTTTGGGGTTAAAATGAAAAAAGGGGATAAAAATAGTACCAATCAAACGGCTACACCTAGAGTCATGAAATTCGGAGTATACATTCCTCTGATTGCGTAGGCACGTAAAATAGACGAATTTTTTGAAATTCGTACTTTCAAGGGATACAATTGAGGGATAAAAATAGTACCAACTAAAAGACTACAGCTAGAATGATGAAATTCTAATTGCGTATAAACGTCAAGGGGATAAAAATGGTACCAACCATGGAATTCTGTGTATACATTCCTCTGACTGCATAGACACGCAAAATAAAAAGTTTTTTTCCAAATTCGTAATTTTTCTTTTACGGCAAAAATAGGTTGAATTAGGTTATTTTGCACTATGTACGTCTGATAATGGATTTTCAAAATTTGTATTTTTGGAATTAAAATAGAATGGAAATACAACCAACTGTAGCACCCGCTATCACCAATATTTATGGATTTTAAGCTTTTTGAAAATATAAATATAAGAATATTTATTTTTTAAATTGACGTATTGGTAGCCTTGCCTTATAAGCGTGGTTTGAAATAATAAATATTTTATATTTATTTATAAAATTATTTTTTCAATATTTATTTGTTTTTTTTTTTTTTTTGGTTTGGCTATATTAAAAAAAATATATTTTCCTGTAATATTACTGCACTTCTACGAAACCGACAATCTCTGTGGAATGCAATCCATGGTGGAGGGTATATAATGTTCGGCCCGACCGAACTTAACGTCGATTTTACTTGTTTTTAGAATGTGTTAGTCAATATCAATTACTCAAATAAAATAAATCTATATTTCTCTTATCTGGAATAAGAATTTTTATGTGTCGTCTCAATAATACCGCTTTATGTTCTGGTATATATTTTTCGATTTCGTATGAATTTTAAAAACATACTAATTTCATATGAAGCGGGACAGAAATGTTCCTTATAGTTTGCGATTTTAATGAAAATTTGGAAATTTTTACCATTCTATAAGGCGAATAAAGCTGCATTTCCTGACTCTATTTTCAGAATTTAAGGCAAATTGCTTAAGTATACAGGAAAATTGTTAATTTTATATATTTTTGTCATATGTTCTTGTCGATTTTTTTAAATATTTTTTTATTAATGTCATGTTACTTACTCTGCAATATTTGTTAACCTGATATCAGTCGAAATTAAAAATATCTAATAGAAATAATGAAAACACAAACATAAAATAAGCTAAAATACAAAAAAAAAGAATATTAAAGATATATTTTTCAGAATATTGAGCGATTGAGTTTTTTTAGTTTTTGGAGTCGCTTAAAAAATGCACTATTCTTATTTACCCGAATGACAGTGTGAAGACACTGTCATTCCTCGCACTTGCAACTATCACACATATTGGTATGTGTACCAAACATGTGTGAAAGCATCCAACCAACGGATGTGTGTGTGTGCGTTGTATAGTGTAAATTATCACACGTTGCCAGATAGCCAGAAGATGGTGCAACTACAACAAAACGACAAAAAAAACACCAAAGACAAGCATAAGACTTGACTCATTATGTTTATTGTTGGCTTTGTCATCAGACTTAGTCACACACATACACACACAGACGGTCTTACACTTAGCTGCGATAGAGTAAGAGATACATTTACTCACACACTCACTTACACCGAGGCACGTGAACAATGCACTAAACATTCAACAAAAGCCCACATATCACACGGCCAGAGAGTGTCAGCCAGTAGTGAGTGAGAGTGTGTGAGAGACACAGTAAGATGTTCGTCGTAAACAACACAGAACACAAAAAAAAAAACAAAGGAGGCCAAAAAACCAGCAGAGAATAGACACAGCAAAAAATTAACCTTAAAACGCGCTTCCCAAGCCAAAGAGACAGATATCAAAAAACATAAATTATGTTTTGTGTTAAAGTCAAGGATTATCGTTATTGTTACTGTTGTTGTCGTTGTCGTTGTCGTTGTCGTTGCTATGGCTGAAGCTGTCGCTGTTATTTCTTTATATATATATATGTACAAATATAAGTATGCGTTTTTATTACATATGTATCCATATAACACAAAAAAAGTATATATACATAAATATAGTGACATGTTGTTTTCATGATAGCCCACTACTACTACATACTGGAAAACATTATTACCACTACAACTAATGCTGCCTCGGCTCATGTTTGTTGTTGTTAGAAACATATATATATAAATTACTATTTTATATAGTCAGACACATACACTCACATATGCACATACACCACAGCAAGACAACAAACAATAGATTTTTGCTCATATTTCTATTTACTGGAGACAAGCTGCTCGCTCGGCTATGTAAAGCTGAACAGCACAGGATCCACAGGAAAAAAAAACAACAACAGCAACAATAACAACGTTTAATTTATTTTTGCACTGTAACCAAAACCGATATAATCCAACACTTTTTGCTAATATCGCCACCATCTTTTTCCTGCCAAAAAACACATTCGGTTCAAGTATGAGAGCTAGAGAGACATAGAGACAGAGTCTATTGCTAATTAAATGTATGTCACACAGGGTGTTGGTTTTTTTCGAGGGGTGGGTGACAGCAGCCCTACATTATAGGAAAGAGTGCAGTATGTTAGGTCGTATAGATAGTCCACTAAATGATTATTAACTCATCAATTATTTATTATTTTCAGAAGAACTGAAAAAATCAAATTTAACTATTAAATGTTTTAAGAATATTAAAATTAAAAATAAAAATAAAAATAAAAATAAAAATAAAAATAAAAATAAAAATAAAAATAAAAATAAAAATAAAAATAAAAATAAAAATAAAAATAAAAATAAAAATAAAAATAAAAATAAAAATAAAAATAAAAATAAAAATAAAAATAAAAATAAAAATAAAAATAAAAATAAAAATAAAAATAAAAATAAAAATAAAAATAAAAATAAAAATAAAAATAAAAATAAAAATAAAAATAAAAATAAAAATAAAAATAAAAATAAAAATAAAAATAAAAATAAAAATAAAAATAAAAATAAAAATAAAAATAAAAATAAAAATAAAAATAAAAATAAAAATAAAAATAAAAATAAAAATAAAAATAAAAATAAAAATAAAAATAAAAATAAAAATAAAAATAAAAATAAAAATAAAAATAAAAATAAAAATAAAAATAAAAATAAAAATAAAAATAAAAATAAAAATAAAAATAAAAATAAAAATAAAAATAAAAATAAAAATAAAAATAAAAATAAAAATAAAAATAAAAATAAAAATAAAAATAAAAATAAAAATAAAAATAAAAATAAAAATAAAAATAAAAATAAAAATAAAAATAAAAATAAAAATAAAAATAAAAATAAAAATAAAAATAAAAATAAAAATAAAAATAAAAATAAAAATAAAAATAAAAATAAAAATAAAAATAAAAATAAAAATAAAAATAAAAATAAAAATAAAAATAAAAATAAAAATAAAAATAAAAATAAAAATAAAAATAAAAATAAAAATAAAAATAAAAATAAAAATAAAAATAAAAATAAAAATAAAAATAAAAATAAAAATAAAAATAAAAATAAAAATAAAAATAAAAATAAAAATAAAAATAAAAATAAAAATAAAAATAAAAATAAAAATAAAAATAAAAATAAAAATAAAAATAAAAATAAAAATAAAAATAAAAATAAAAATAAAAATAAAAATAAAAATAAAAATAAAAATAAAAATAAAAATAAAAATAAAAATAAAAATAAAAATAAAAATAAAAATAAAAATAAAAATAAAAATAAATTGGAAAATCTTCGAGTTTGTTTTCTCTCTATATTTAGTTTTTTACCATAACCATGACTGAAATTCGTTACACCCTAATATATATAAATGTTTTT
>CANDYM010000358.1:0-19400 GCA_947397865.1 Polietes domitor
TAAAGAGTGATTTTTTTGAGGTTAGGATTTTCATGCATTAGTATTTGACAGATCACGTGGGATTTCAGACATGGTGTCAAAGAGAAAGATGCTCAGTATGCTTTGACATTTCATCATGAATCGTCTTACAAACGAACAACGCTTGCAAATTATTGAATTTTATTATCAAAATGCGTGCTCTGTTAAGAAAGTTCATTGCGCGCTTCCATTTTATGGTCAGTTTAATCGACCCACTGAAGCGGCTATTCGGGCTATTGTGACTAAATTTCGCACCAAATTTACATTGTTGGACATTAAACCACCAACACGCTTACGTAGAGTGCGAACTGAAGAAAATATCGCAGCTGTATCGGCCAGTGTTAATGATGACCACCAATTTTCGATTCGTCGCCGTTCGCACCAATTGGGTCTCTGTTACTCAAAAACGTCGAAATGCCAAAATTGGACTAAGCGGATGGACCACCTAAGACGCAGCCGCGGTCAACATTTAAATGAAATTATCTTCAAAAAGTAAATGTCATGGACCAATCTAACGTTTCAAATAAAGAACCGATGAGATTTTGCAAATTTTATGCGTTTTTTTTAAAAAAAAAGTTATCAAGCTCTTAAAAAATCACCCTTTATATACACTCATTCTCATAGTTTGTAGTTACAGTTGTATAACTCAACCAAATACTTTGTAATTTCTCGCAAAAAGGCGGAGGAGACCGAGAGCAAGAGTTGTAGTTAGAGATATACGGTATATATTGACACGGTTGGATCTCGGCTCTGTATTTGTATGTAAATGTGTGCATGCCATATGCATAGATGTGTTACATCGTGTATGTGCGCCAGTTGTAGAGAATAACCGCTGGAAATTGTTTGAAAACGTGCCACATTTTAACCGTACATAGTTTGAATTTTAAAATAGTCCTTAACTATGTTAAGGTGGGTAGGGTAACTGCCAGACACGCAAAACCCGTCTAACATCGAGACGAAAGCATTTCACAGCAGTCGTGGGCAAATAAAGAGTAATGGACAGGGTTTCCGATATAGCAAGAATCGGAATCGATAGTACCTGCAGGTGGAGAGGCTCTTTTACGTCGATATTCGATGCCCGATCACTGCTATATATATGTATGAGCGAGGTTTTGGCGATCACTGATTTACAATCCAAAAGTAAAACGTAAAAGGTGATTTGGAACTGACTGACCCAAGATGTCGAACGTTAACTTTCGCTTTTTTATATGCAGCTTAAAAATTTTATTTCCGAAATGTCTGAAGAGAGTCGGTCGCTTTTTGTTGCGAAGGTAAGTGAGTTTCTATCACTCGCTTAGATTTTCTGTCGAAAATGATCGATCTTCTAAAAAACATGGACGAATTTTAACGTTAGTAATTATGCCCTCAATCTACAGAGTAGGAGATTTGGACATTTGGGACAGAAAAAAGTGTAATACATTGAAGGAGTGACTTAAGGCCCTACGTATGTTTGGACCATGTTTGAGCAATGTCCGTCCGTTTGTCTGGCTGGTGCACACGATTACTCTCGAAAGGAGTTAAGGAATCAATTCAAACTTTGCATATGGTAATATTTTTCCTAAACTTAGTTTAAGTTCGAAGATGGGCGCAATTGTCACTTTTCACACATATTACCCATAGTCCAATTAAAACCAATGTAACTTCCACACGGATATTCGGAATCAGCTATGTTTCGGTATTTGATAAAGTTTTTATATTCACTTTATTGCCACGCCCCACAGTGGAATATTTTCATACAAGCTGCGGCAAAAATTAGAAAGAATGGAACCAGGACCTTTAAATTTCGCACACATCCTTTATATCATCAAATTAGATCTAAAAAAAGATTTGTTTAACTCCGCCCACAACCACGCCCAACTCCAATGTTAGTTAAAATGAAAAAACGTCATAAATTTCTTATTTGAATAGATATGTGAATACAAATCATTACCAGTGATTTCATTTGAGTCCACAATAAATTAAAAATTGTCAGTGCCACGTCCAGCGCCCAATTTACAATTTTTGTTTTTTTTACGATTTTCGAATTTTTTTATAAAAATCATTTTATTTTTTATCGATGACACACGGCTATTATTGCTTTATACTCAACTTAAGATTAATATCGACCCAATATTTACATGCGCTCGCATGTCATAAAACCTAACATCCCTAAAGTAGGCTTTAAATAAATTTTCCTAAATACATTAACAGAGAACAACGAAGAAAGTATTGCTTTATTTCTGGCTTAGAAGGTTTTACCATTTCAGTGATTAAAGCTGAATATTCCTTTAAAAAAGAATAAATAAGACAATAGTTTAACAATATTTGTAAATGCCGAGACATCGGTCGGCCTCGCGAATATAGTTTTATACTGTAGAAAATTACCAATACTGAATAAATACAACCTTCATGTAAACCTCTGTCTGAAAAGGAAAGCAAAAACGTAATTACACTTTTTTAAACGCAAGAGAACACCGCAAGAGCTCCTATTTTCTATGAACTAAACGAAATTTCAATACCATGCATGCTTTCCGAGACACATCCCAATAAAATAACCTCTCTTATGATGAAATTTGCAACTATTTTATCATTTATGTACTTTAAATGCATCCACAACTCAATTTAGCCGCGATATTGGCAAAATATTGTAGAATATGCTTAACAGGAATGTTCTTTGCTAAATTCAATCAGTAAAGTTGAAATTTGGGCGCATGAAATTTGGGAGTTTTGTATCTCCCACACCAATCACCCTAACCTACCTGAAATAAAAGCTGTTATAAATTATATATGATCGGAATACTTTGAAATTTGACCTTTGGTAATGTTTTTATAGACCTTGAATTCACCTGGAATATGGGCGAAATTCCCAGACCACTTCTAAACAAATTGACATAAGCTTACGTTAAAATACGTTAAAACTGATATAACTTCTATACGGATGGTCGAAATCAGTTGTAATTAAAAAAATGCGGCGTATGCCCAAGGTCATAACGCCCAAATCGATAAATGTCATAAAGCCCAATAATCGGCATATCGCCCAAATTTGGGCAATAAAAACGTCACAACGCCCAATCAAAATGTCAGAAAGCCCAACAAACTTCTTTGGGCCTTATGACGAGAAATTTGGGCTTTATGACCTTCTTTTGGGCTTTATGGCATTTTCGTAAAATTAAAGATTTTCTCCTATGGGGTATGTCAAAAGTCGGCTACGCAAAGTAAAGACTTCGGTGTTGCCGGCCTTCGGCCGGGATTAAGAATTGTCTACTATGGGGTATGTCTTTTTGCGGCTACGCAAAGTAAAAGTTTTCTCCGTTACCGGCCTTCGGTCGGGCTTTGAGGTTTTCTCCTACCTAATGGGTTGTCCAAAGACAGCCACACATTATTAGAGTTTTCTTGCGTTGCCGGCCTTCGGCCGAGATTAAAGATTTTCTATTATGGGGAATGTCCACAGATTGCCCCAAAAAATCGATAAATTTTACAATAACACAATGAACGCATCGTTTTTGGGCTTTATGGCATTTTCAATTTGGGCGTTATGACCTTGGGCGTACGACGCAATTTTATATTTGACATGCTTTTATAATCACTTTAAACCTAAAAAATATTTATGATTTAGCCACGGCACTTCTAGCACCTTCCACACAATTGTCCCTATCTTAGGTAAAATTAAAATTAAATACTTTATAACTTCTATACTAGAGCCTGGAATCCACTATGACTTGATATTTGATCATGTTTTTATACACTCCACGAGAGTATTATGGCTTTGTGCATTTATTTGTAACACCCAAAAGGCAGCGGGATAGACCCATTGTTAAGCATACCGATCGACTTAGAATCACTTTCTGAGTCGATTTAGCAATGTCCGTCTGTCCGACTGTCTGTCTGTCCGTCTGTCTGTCTGTCCGTCTGTCTGTCCATCTATTGTTGTAATCAAACTACAGGTCGCACTTATAGTCCGATCTTAACAAAAATTGGCACAAGTAAGTTTTGTGGACCAAGGACGAACGCTATTTAATTTGAGGCAAATCGGTTCAGATTTAGATATAGCCCCCATACAAATGTCGCTCCCGATTTGACATTTCCGCTCTAGAAACGACATATTGTACCCGATTTTCTTTAAATTTAACACAACATCTTACAATCCAACTAGAAATACCTATGCCAAAATTGGGTAAGATCGGTTCAGATTTAGATATAGCTCCCATACAAATGTCGCTCCCGATTTGACATTTTCCGCTCTAGAAACCACATATTGTACCCGATGTTCTTTAAATTTGGCACAACATCTTATAATCCAACTATAAACACCTATGCAAAAATTGGGTAAGATCGGTTCAGATTTAGATATAGCTCCCATACAAATGTCGCTCCCGATTTGACATTTTCCGCTCTAGAGACGACATATTGTACCCGATTTTCTTTAAATTTGACACAACATCTTACAATCCAACTAGAAACACCTATGCAAAAATTGGGTAAGATAGGTTCAGATTTAGATATAGCTCCCATACAAATGTCGCTCCCGATTTGACATTTTCCGCCCTAGAAACCACATATTGTACCCGATTTTCTTTAAATTTGGCACAACATCTTATAATCCAACTATAAACACCTATGTAAAAATTGGGTAAGATCGGTTCAGATTTAGATATAGCTCCCATACAAATGTCGCTCCCGATTTGACATTTTCCGCCCTAGAAACCACATATTGTACCCGATTTTCTTTAAATTTGGCACAACATATTATAATCGTACTAGAAACACCTATGCAGAAATTGGCTAAGATCGGTTCAGATTTAGATATAGCCCCATATAAATGTCGCTCCCGATTTGACTTTTTCCGCTTTAAATGCCACGTATTGTGCTCGATTTTCTTTAAATTTCGCACAACATCTTATAATCTAACTAAACAAAACTATGGTGAAAGTGGGTAAGATCGGTTCAGATTTAAATATAGCCCAAATTCAAATGTTGCTCCCATAAGTTTAACCTATTTTGGGCAAACTATACATTTTATATTTCACCTATTTCGTTTCAGGTTTCAATATATCCTCATACAAATGTCCTTTCCGATATAAAATTTTTTGTCAAACACATACATTTACAGGATACAAAAAACCTTCCCGTTCTCATACAAATGTCCGTTCCAATATAAAATTTTTTGTCAAACACATACATTTAAAGGATACAAAAAACCTTCCCGTTTTCACTTTTTCACCGAATTGTATTCGGATTGAAAGTGGAGTGTATCATAGAGTCGGCCCCGCCCGACTTTAGCCTTTCCTTACTGGTTTAAAATTATTTTATAAATGTGGATGCTGGATGCTTCTAGTACCTTCCACACAAATCATCCGGCCCTACGTAAAATGTATGTTATTATAATTTCCATATATATGTTCTCTGATAGTGAGGGTATATATAAGTTGGTATAGCCGACTAAAATTTTCTTACTTGTTTTTTTTTTTGTATAAGTTGGAGTGTAATTTTGCTGTTTAAGCGTGAAAAGCTTTATTTACAACTTTGGTGTCTTTGGTGACCCCCACCGAAATTTTCCGTCAAATGTTTTCGTAGAACATTTTAATCATTAAATGTCCTGTTTGAAATGACTTTTTTATTTTCTCGAAAAATAGCATAATTGACCCATATAAAATTCCACAATATAGTTCGGACAATAAGAATTCTCTCAGACATTAACTTCCATAATTTTTTTCACTTAGTACAATGCAATGTTGACCCTATGTAAAAAGAAAATCAGACCAGCTAAACTACAAGTTTATTCTGCAAAAATGATCTACTCAAGATGCCCTTTCAGAATTATGTGGTCGCTATTTTGTTTTAATCAAAAAGTCATTGTTTGTTGGACAGAGTTATTAAACATAAAAAAATAATCGAAGCCGTTTGTATAAATGCGATATTTTAGGAAATTTCGTGCTCTTTTCGTTTCAGAGTTCCATAATATTGTCGAAATGCCTTCCGTGACATGAAGTAGAACTATTTTGTGGCGCATAGCTTTACAACATCAGACAGCTTCGTTCACTTCAAGGTATAATCATCATCATCAGCAGGTGTGTGGTAACTGCAAATCCAACACATTTTCTAACGAAATGATGTGGCGTCTATATATAGGTCTACTTACATATTCTTATAGTCATGTATTTGTATGTGCACATTAGAATGTCGCACAGACAATGCCACAAAAATATAATTTTTGCTTAGTTCTTAGAAACGATCAAATAGATTTTATCCGATAATTATCAAAAATTATTGGAATGGCATAAATTTCATAGAAATCATTAGTCACATATTTTTAACCTGCAAGAAGGCCTTCTGGAAGGGCTTTGGTTGCACGCACTTCCAGAAGGTCGTTAGTAGGTGGCCCTCTAAGAAAAGACGCGAGAGCAGAAGGCCTTGCTCTCCAATCTTACCCATGCTTTGCGCCTCCCGTTGAAATGCACTACATAAAAACTGACAGATTTTTTCGAATTCTTATAACAACCAGAAAAAATGCATAAAACAAATGTAAAATCAAATTTAAATCCTTGCAGATTCATTAGGTTTCACATAATATTTTGTTTTAATCAAATTTTTGTGGGTCTTTAAAACAGCCCGTCTCTCTGTAAATTCGAAATATTTCCTCAAACCAAATCAATTTATTTTGCACAATATTTTCCACCTCCAGAGGCACTCTAATGTAAGTCTATTTGAACACTATGTCTGGCAATGTATCGTACATTCCTAAATCACATGGCATACAACATCAAAGCACAACAATGTTAGCGAGCAAATAATGTTGCATAATATATATGCCACCAGGACTAAGGATAGCAGCAGCCACAACAACATTCATGAATAACTGAATAACAAACAGTGCAATCAAATGACCTGAAAAGAGATGTCTTTAAAGACGTTTTAGTCCCGGCATATTGAACAGACCAAAGTGTATAAATAAAATAAGTCTTTAACATTTTTAAAGATTGGTTATCTTTGAAAAATTGTCAGGACAATACGTAATCCAATAGGGGGACCATTAGGCTGAGAATCGTCCAAAGACTTTAAATATGGATATGTGGTTTTATATCATATCCAGACTAGACCACTTTTATGAGTGTAACTCCAAGTAAATCATACGGTCGACTGTTGTAGACAGGAAGACCTCAGAGGTCGACTGTTATAGACAGGAAGAAGACCTCAAAGGTCAACTGTTACAGACAGGAAGACCACAGCGGACGACTGTTACAGACAGGAAGACCTCAGTGGTCGACTGTTATAAACAGGAAGACCTCAGATGTCGACCGTTGTAAACAGGAAGACCTCAGAGGTCGACTGTTACAGACAGGAATGCCTCAGAGGTCGACTGTTATAAACAGAAAGACTGTTATAAACAGGAAGACCTCAGAATTTGACTATTGTAGACATGAGGTAACTCAAAATAAGACTGCTACTGGCCTCTTAGTACACAGTAATTCTTAGATGTCGACTTTTATAAACGGGGTGATGTCGGAAGGCGACTGCTATGTAAAGGATGACCTCGAAAGTCATGTGTCATAGACAGGCGTATCTCTGTCCACTTTTGTAGGCAGAGGTCGATTTTTATAGAGAGGAGGAACTCAAACGGAGGCTGCTATTGGCGTGCAGACATTCAAGATTTGACTGTTGTAGGCCAAAAGTCTTCAGAAGTCAACTCTTCAATACTCACAACAAATTTACATCACTCACTCTTAATTCAATACAAATACTGACAGTCGTGCTCTTAAACTTTATGAATTGTTTGAAGTATGATTTTTCGTACTGTTATTGCTAACAAATAAATTCCACGAATTTCAAATCTTTGGAATAAGTCCAAGTGATTGTAAGTCTTTTATTAATTCAATAATTCCACAAAAGAAATCTTATTTCAATTTCTACTTACTCCCGTCGTGAAGTTTCCTATGGAGCTGCAAATACCAAACAGATGTAACATTTGATGCTTTTGAAATTATGAAGTCGACAATTCGACATCACGCCACTGGAATTAAATTGAATTGAAATTTTCCAAGAAAACAGCAGCCAGCAAAAAACCTATAAGCACTTCAAAATACCAATCAGACAGAGAAATCAATTTGAAAGGAAAATGTGTTTCCCCGGTACCCGGTTCAATATAAACGGAGCTGTGTTCAAGCAAATCTGAAGGACATAAACATAAATATGTACACGTACGTACCTGCACATACATACCTACAAAACTGGCAATGTGCCCGCCCGCATTTTGCGAAAATGCGAAAAGTTTGTATTCAAAGTGAAATGAAATCACTCGACTCGACTCAACGCCACTCTCTTAGATTCACTTACCGGCAGTCACTTATTTTCACTTTACAATTGACAGAGTGAAGGGATTCGGCATTTATGGCCAACAGAATATCTATGGTATCCATGTGCTCACATGAATACCTGGGTATCTGGCTCACCTGATGATTGCTATTTTCAGGTGGAGAGGGGCCAGCATATTTTCATGCAGATGGTGTTGAAAGCAATGCCTTCTATGATGCCGATAGGAATATGATGACGATGAAATGAAATAACAAGTTTGCAACTCAAATTCCTGACACTCAAATCAAACTCAGCAAAATATTTCATATTGTGCACAATTCTTCTTGGAACTGATGGATGATATTCCAGTTGACTATCCAGTAAGGATAATGTACATGCAAAGTGATATCGAATTGATTGTTTCTAGGAAACTGTATTCGGTTATGATGTTATATTAATTTTGTATGTTCAATTTGTATAGCCATGAAAATAAATCATATTAATTTTTTATGTATATCATAATTGTTGATTTCTGTGTTCATTTGTTGTAGATTGCATTAATAAGATGCAGTTATAGATACCTTAATATGACAGCCAACAAAGTATCTAAAATAAATAAAATAAAAACGTCACCCCTGAGGTTTTTCTGTCTGCAACAATCAACCTCTGAGGTCTTCCTGTCTATAACAGTCGACCTCTGAGGTCTTCCTGTCTATAACAGTCGACCTCTGAGGTCTTCCTGTCTATAACAGTCGACCTCTGAGGTCTTCCTGTCTATAACAGTCGACATCTGAGGTCTTCCTGTCTCTAACAGACGACCTCTGAGGTCTTCCTGTCTATAACAGTCGACCTCTGAGGTCTTCCTGTCTATAACAGTCGACCTCTGAGGTCTTCCTGTCTATAACAGTCGACCTCTGAGGTCGACCTGTCTATAACAGTCGACCTCTGAGGTCTTCCTGTCTATAACAGTCGACCTCTGAGGTCTTCCTGTCTATAACAGTCGACCTCTGAGGTCGACCTGTCTATAACAGTCGACCTCTGAGGTCTTCCTGTCTATAACAGTCGACCTCTGAGGTCTTCCTGTCTATAACAGTCGACCTCTGAGGTCTTCCTGTCTATAACAGTCGACCTCTGAGGTCTTCCTGTCTATAACAGTCGACCTCTGAGGTCTTCCTGTCTATAACAGTCGACCTCTGAGGTCTTCCTGTCTATAACAGTCGACTCTGAGGTCTTCCTGTCTATAACAGTCGACCTCTGAGGTCTTCCTGTCTATAACAGTCGACCTCTGAGGTCTTCCTGTCTATAACAGTCGACCTCTGAGGTCTTCCTGTCTATAACAGTCGACCTCTGAGGTCTTCCTGTCTATAACAGTCGACCTCTGAGGTCTTCCTGTCTATAACAGTCGACCTCTGAGGTCTTCCTGTCTATAACAGTCGACCTCTAGGTCTTCCTGTCTATAACAGTCGACCTCTGAGGTCTTCCTGTCTATAACAGTCGACCTCTGAGGTCTTCCTGTCTATAACAGTCGACCTCTGAGGTCTTCCTGTCTATAACAGTCGACCTCTGAGGTCTTCCTGTCTATAACAGTCGACCTCTGAGGTCTTCCTGTCTATAACAGTCGACCTCTGAGGTCTTCCTGTCTATAACAGTCGACCTCTGAGGTCTTCCTGTCTATAACAGTCGACCTCTGAGGTCTTCCTGTCTATAACAGTCGACCTCTGAGGTCTTCCTGTCTATAACAGTCGACCTCTGAGGTCTTCCTGTCTATAACAGTCGACCTCTGAGGTCTTCCTGTCTATAACAGTCGACCTCTGAGGTCTTCCTGTCTATAACAGTCGACCTCTGAGGTCTTCCTGTCTATAACAGTCGACCTCTGAGGTCGTCCTGTCTATAACAGTCGACCTCTGAGGTCTTCCTGTCTATAACAGTCGACCTCTGAGGTCTTCCTGTCTATAACAGTCGACCTCTGAAGCCTTCCTGTCTAGAACAGTCGACCTCTGATGTCTTCCCGTCTATAACAGTCGACCTCTGAGGTCTTCCTGTCTATAACAGTCGACCTCTGAGGTCTTCCTGTCTATAACAGTCGACCTCTGAGGTCTTCCTGTCTATAACAGTCGACCTCTGAGGTCTTCCTGTCTATAACAGTCGACCTCTGAGGTCTTCCTGTCTATAACAGTCGACCTCTGAGGTCTTCCTGTCTATAACAGTCGACCTCTGAGGTCTTCCTGTCTATAACAGTCGACCTCTGAGGTCTTCCTGTCTATAACAGTCGACCTCTGAGGTCTTCCTATCTATAACAGTCGACCTCTGAGGTCTTCCTGTCTATAACAGTCGACCTCTGAGGTCTTCCTATCTATAACAGTCGACCTCTGAGGTCTTCCTATCTATAACAGTCGACCTCTGAGGTCTTCCTATCTATAACAGTCGACCTCTGAGGTCTTCCTGTCTATAACAGTCGACCTCTGAGGTCTTCCTGTCTATAACAGTCGACCTCTGAGGTCTTCCTGTCTATAACAGTCGACCTCTGAGGTCTTCCTGTCTATAACAGTCGACCTCTAAGGTCTTCCTGTCTATAACAGTCGACCTCTGAGGTCTTCCTGTCTATAACAGTCGACCTCTGAGGTCTTCCTGTCTATAACAGTCGACCTCTGAGGTCTTCCTGTCTATAACAGTCGACCTCTGAGGTCTTCCTGTCTATAACAGTCGACCTCTGAGGTCTTCCTGTCTATAACAGTCGACCTCTGAGGTCTTCCTGTCTATAACAGTCGACCTCTGAGGTCTTCCTGTCTATAACAGTCGACCTCTGAGGTCTTCCTGTCTATAACAGTCGACCTCTGAGGTCTTCCTGTCTATAACAGTCGACCTCTGAGGTCTTCCTGTCTATAACAGTCGACCTCTGAGGTCTTCCTGTCTATAACAGTCGACCTCTGAGGTCTTCCTGTCTATAACAGTCGACCTCTGAGGTCTTCCTGTCTATAACAGTCGACCTCTGAGGTCTTCCTGTCTATAACAGTCGACCTCTGAGGTCTTCCTGTCTATAGCAGTCGACCTCTGAGGTCTTCCTGTCTATAACAGTCGACCTCTGAGGTCTTCCTGTCTATAACAGTCGACCTCTGAGGTCTTCCTGTCTATAACAGTCGACCTCTGAGGTCTTCCTGTCTATAACAGTCGACCTCTGAGGTCTTCCTGTCTATAACAGTCGACCTCTGAGGTCTTCCTGTCTATAACAGTCGACCTCTGAGGTCTTCCTGTCTATAACAGTCGACCTCTGAGGTCTTCCTGTCTATAACAGTCGACCTCTGAGGTCTTCCTGCCTATAACAGTCGACCTCTGAGGTCTTCCTGTCTATAACAGTCGACCTCTGAGGTCTTCCTGTCTATAACAGTCGACCTCTGAGGTCTTCCTGTCTATAACAGTCGACCTCTGAGGTCTTCCTGTCTATAACAGTCGACCTCTGAGGTCTTCCTGTCTATAACAGTCGACCTCTGAGGTCTTCCTGTCTATAACAGTCGACCTCTGAGGTCTTCCTGTCTATAACAGTCGACCCTCTGAGGTCTTCCTGTCTATAACAGTCGACCTCTGAGGTCTTCCTGTCTATAACAGTCGACCTCTGAGGTCTTCCTGTCTATAACAGTCGACCTCTGAGGTCTATAACAGTCGACCTCTGAGGTCTTCCTGTCTATAACAGTCGACCTCTGAGGTCTTCCTGTCTATAACAGTCGACCTCTGAGGTCTTCCTGTCTATAACAGTCGACCTCTGAGGTCTTCCTGTCTATAACAGTCGACCTCTGAGGTCTTCCTTTCTATAACAGTCGACCTCTGAGGTCTTCCTGTCTGTAACAGTCGACCTCTGAGGGTCTTCCTGTCTGTAACAGTCGACCTCTGAGGTCTTCCTGTCTATAACAGTCGACCTCTGAGGTCTTCCTGTCTATAACAGTCGACCTCTGAGGTCTTCCTGTCTATAACAGTCGACCTCTGAGGTCTTCCTGTCTATAACAGTCGACCTCTGAGGTCTACCTGTCTATAACAGTCGACCTCTGAGGTCTACCTGTCTATAACAGTCGACCTCTGAGGTCTACCTGTCTATAACAGTCGACCTCTGAGGTCGTCCTATCTACAACAGTCGACCTCTAAAGTCTTCCTGGCATTGTCATCTGTTTTTCCAATGTTTCGAATTTCTATCCATACTTGATGATAAGAATGACTTATATTCCCTTTAGAGCTTTAACCATCATTAAGTGTCAGCTTTTTTATCCATCAACTATCGCAAATCCTCCAACCATTTGCCATGTCACGATTTACCCTTTAACTTTTGCCAATCTCCTTTTTTTCGCTTTCCCAACAGTATTTCATTTTAAAACTGCCTTTAAAGCAATTATTGTCAGCGTAAACGGCTATATCCTGTCATCGTTTATCATTTCATTATTATTATTATCCTTTTTCTGCATTACATTAATGTTCACACATCCACTTTTTTATTTTCATATACATCCATTCACTTACCACACTTGCACTCCCACTTGCCCCAGCTTCAGTCGCTCCATGTCGGTTTGGGCCCACGCCGGCCGCACCCACATCGATTTGTGATTTATATCGTTGCTGACATGCACCAATTCCAGACTGCTGTGGGCATATTTGCGCACGTTCCACGCAAAATTATTATGACCGTCCACCAGGGGCACATCCCGCAATATCCGCTTGACAATCTTCAGTCTTTGTGTGTGTGAATTGCGGCTGGGCGCCATAACGAAATGTTGATACAGCAGCGTTGCGGCCACCGCCAGCAACGACAACGCAACCAGGAGTGTCAGCGCAATGACGCAGGAATTGCGGCCCATCAGCTTGTGCTGGCCACTGTCCATGGTGGCGTGGGCATGCTGTTGCGATGCTTTCGATTTGCGCGTTTCGCCTTCGTGACCGTATCGACGGCAATGGGATCGGTGGCATCGGAGGGGGATTTCGAGTCGTTGAAGTTGACTTTTGACTTTTGTATGCTGGCTATCTCGCCGCCCGAATCACTGTTGGAGGTGGAATTTTGGCGGGAGATGGTGCGTCGTATGTTGGAGTGTTCGGTGACATCGGGTAAACCGCCAAAGCCGGTGGTCTGCAAATGAAAAGAAATGTCGGAAAGGAGTTTAATTAAGTATCATTGACATTGCGGTTGGCTGTTGTATTGAAAGAAAAAGGTTAATAAATATTTACAACGACAGGGCAAAATTGGCTGAGTTAACTCTTTTGCAAAGGATACATCTGTCACGGTTGACAAGTAGGTCAGACATTGTTGGCTGGCATATAATTATGGCGATTTTTTTCTCATTACTCACAATGTGATAATACCGAACGGCCATTGTTGACAAGTTTCGAGAACTTAAATATAGAGTGGACTGACAATATCCTTAAAATCTTTAATATTTGGACTATTTAAACACAATCAGTATCACTAATTTGAGGATCGTATATCTATAAAGAGATCTTAGTGTCACTTTGCTCATTGGCTTAGTTGGTAGAATGATTTATCGGTCAGTGTTTTAATGCTGAACATCCCACAGGTAAATTCATCATTTAGAAGCCATAAATCGAAGCTATAAATACGCGAAAGTAAGGATAACGTGAGGTAGGAGGTACCGAAGGCCCAATTTTTGAGAATTGATCTATTTCTTATAACCATGGCTTCAGACATTTAAACGATTATTCTATCTGTGTTCTGAACTTTTGTCAGCAGATTCGGCGCATAATCATGGTCTGCTCATTCTTCTGCAAATTATGTGAAGGATTTTTTTAATTGTTCGTACGAGAAACATCCGACAATATCTGCACATTCTCTGATGTTTTTTTCAAATTTTATATTCTCAGAAATTGTGTTTTAAAGTCATTTCTCTTAATTAATTGCCAAATAAAAGTGAATGATCACTTTACCAATGAGATCTTTTCTTATACTAAATCAGACAACCGCCCGACATGTCGGAAATGTCTTCAGAAATTTAAACGATTATTCTAGCGATTGTCTGAACTTTTGTCAGCCGATTTTACAGAAAATCATGATCACGGACTGCTCTTTCCTCTGCAATTTTATGAAGGATTTTTTAAATTGTTCATACGAAAATCATCCAACAATATCTGCACATTGTCTGAAGAATTTTTTGCAAAATTTTATATTCTCAGAATTTGTGGTTTAGAGTTAAATCTCTTAAATAATTGCCAAATAAAATAATTGTATTGATGTTTATTAGATATTTTCCTCTTATAACCAAATCCCTGGTTGTGATAAAAATTAGCAAATCTGTTGCAGAAATCCAGAATCTTCCTTGGTGAAAGAGCCCTCTACCGATGAAATCTTCTTTTATACTAAATCAGACAATCGCCCCACATTGTGGAAATGACTTCAGACATTTAAACGATTATTCTAGGGATTGCCAGGTCTTTTTTCAGCCGATTTTGCACAAAATCATGATCATGGTCTGCTAGTTCTTAGGCAAATTATAAGAATGGTTTTTTGAATTGTTCGTACGAGAATCATCTGACAATATCTGCGCATTGTCTGAAGTAATTTTTTTTTTCAAAAATTTCATATTCTCACAATTTGTGTCTTAGAATTAAATCTCTTAAATAATTGCCAAATAAAATAATTTTCTTGATGTTTATTTGATATTTCCTGGGCTGAAATTGGACATTTTTCGACCAGTGATTGTCTCTAATTTGCCTTAATCTTGGCATTTTCGTCTATTCCGTCCTAGGTAGGGAAGCTAAAATGCCCGATTATTGTCAGAAAAAGTCTTAACATTCACGATTATATAGTCGGAGTTAAATCAGCTTTTTTAATGCCGGATTGAAATATCATTGTAATACCCAGACAAATCAATACCAATTCGTGAGGCGAAAGGTTTTCCTTTTCGCCTTTATTGTCAGTTCAGTTGGTGTTCGACCAAAGTCCGATTATTTTCAGAGAAAATCTGAGAGTTTTCGTCTATTCAGTCAGAGTTAGATCAGACCTTAAATTATCTCCGATTATTTTCAGATAAAATATCGACTATTTTGTCGGAGTTAGGTGGGAACTCGTTCGAAGTGGGCAGCTAAAGTGTCCGATTATGTCAGAAAAAGTCTTAGAATTCACGACTACATGTGTTAGGTCAGCTTTTGGAACGTCGGATTGAAATATCATTTTAATTTCACTCCGAATTCTGGCAAATGCCAATATACCCAGACAAATCAATACCAGTTCGTGAGATGAAAGTACGGCCGATGGTTGTCCTTAATCTGAACATTTTCGCCTTTATAATTAGTCCAGTTGGTGTTCGACCAAAGTCCGATTATTTTCAGAGAAAGTCTGAGAGTTTTTTTCTATTTAGTCAGAGTTAGATAAGACCTCTATTTATCTCCGACTATTTTCGGATAAAATCTCGGCTATTTTTCGGAGCTGCGTTGGACCTCGCTCGAAGCGGGAAGCTAAAATGTCCGATTATAGTCAGAAAAAGTCTTAGCAATCACAATTATATTGTCGGAGTTAGATCAGCTTTTGGAAGGTCAGGTTGAAAAATCATTATAATTCGTGAGATGAAAGTACGACCTTTGGTTTTCCTTAATCTGAGCATTTTCTGTTTTACAGAAAGTTCTGTTGTAGGTCGGCCACAAAGTCCGATTATTTTCAGAGAAAGTCTGAGAGTTTTCTCTGAATTCTGGCAAATGTCAATATACCTGTACAAATCAATACCAGTTCGTGAAAGTACTATAGGTTGTTGTCCTAAATCTGAGCAGTTTCGCCTTTATAGTCAGTTAAGTTGGAGTTCGGCCACAAAGAGTTTTCTTCTATTTAGTCAGATTTAAATCAGATGTCGTTTGAAGAGGGCGGCCAAAATATCCGAATATTTTCAGATAAAGACTGAGCCTCGTCGGCTACTTAGTCAGAGTTAGGGCAGACATAGTTCGTAGAGGGCAGCTTAAATGTCCGATTATTTTCAGAAAAAGTCTGAACTTTCTTGACAATTTTGTCAATATACCTAGACAAATCAATACTAGTTCGTGAGATGAAAGTACTGCGGGTAGTTGTTCTTAATCTGAGCATTTTCGTCTTTATAGTCAGTTCAGTTGGAGTTCAGCCACAAAGTCCGTTTATTTTCAGAAAAAGTCTGAACATTTTCGCCTATTTAGTGCGAGTTAGATCAGACATCGTTTGAAGAGGGCGGTTAAAATGTCCGAATATTTTCAGAAATGTCAGAGCACCGTCGGTTATTTAGTCAGAGTTAGAGCGGACATCGTTTGAAGAGAGTGACTAAAATATCGGATAATTCTCAGAAAAAGTCTGAGCATTTTTTAATTTTAATTTTTAATTAGAGTCGCATTAGTTACCGTTCAAAAGGGCGGATAAAATGTCTCTACACATGCTCGACTATTTTGTATGACTTAGGTAAGATATTGGAACGTCACACAGCGGCAAAAACTCCCAAATCTCGACTTTACTGATTGAATTTCGCAAAGAACATTCCTATTAAGCATATTCTTAAAGATTTTACCAATATCGCGGATAACTTAAGCTGTGGATGCATTTAAAATTCATAAACTATATTAGCGAAAATTTCATCACAATAGAGGTTATTTATTGGGATGTATCGCGGAAACCATGTATCGTATTGACATTTCGTTTAGTTCGTAGAAAATAGGAGCTCTTGAGGTGTTATTTTACATAACTACGTTTTTGCTTTCATTTTAAAACACAGGTTTACCTGAAGGTTGTATTTATTAAGTATTGGCAATATTCTACAGTATAAAACTATATTCGTGAGGCCGGTCGATGCCTCGGCATTCACAAATATTATTAAACTATTGTCTTATTTATTCATTTTAAAACGAATATTCAGCTTGTAGCTGCCAACATCGATTTAATTACTGAAATGGTAAAACCTTCTAAGCCAAAAACAAGTAAGGGAAGGCTAAAGTCGGGCGGGGCCGACTATATAATACCCTACACCACTCTCTGCGTATGTACCTCGCTTTCATTACTAAACCCATTTATTTCATGGGAGCAATTTTATGTAGTTAATATAAATTATACAGTATACTATAAATTAATCTTTAGTCATATTTAACGAATATGGTTAATAATATGGTAATTGATCCAATTATCCGACAGACAAATACAAATTATACAGTAGTAATAGGATGAATCGGACCGACATTTCAAAAGGGGGCCTATAACTATATTTTGGGCCTGGTCCAAAACATGGGCCTATATATTTCTCATTCACGGTAGGTATTCCTATTTGAAAAATAAATGATCTGCAAAATTTGATGAAGATCCGATGTAAGATGTAGTTTCTAGAGCTGTAATAGATCAGAATGGGACCCCATTTGGGTTATACCAAAGTATGGACATATGGGCTTCTCCCAAACAAGTAAGGAAATGCTAAAGACGGACGGACTTTCTATCTCATTACAATTCAATTCGGTAAAAAAGTGAAATCGGGAAGGATTTTTGCATCCTGGAATCGGAAAGGACATTTGTATAGGGGTATATTGAAACCTGGAACGATGTGACCCGCTTTCACCATGTATGTTTATTGGTGAAATATAATATGTAAAGTTTGGCCAAAATCGGTTAAACATTCGGGAGCAATATTTGTATGAGGGCGATATCTAAATCTGAACCGATCTTACCCACTTTCGCCATAGGTTGGATTATAAGATGTTGTGCTAATTTTAAAGAAAATCCGGGTACTATATGTGGATTTTAGAGCGGAAAAAGTCAAATCGGGAGCGATATTTGTATGTGGGCTATACCTAAATCTGTACCGATAATACCCACTTTCAGCATAGGTGTTTCTAGTTAGATTATAAGATGTTGTGCCAAATTTAAAGAAAAAATCGGGTGCAAGATGTGGTTTCTAGAGCGGAAAATGTCAAATCGGGAGCGACATTTGTATGGAGGCTATATCTAAATCTGAACCGATCTTACCCAATTTTTGCATAGTTGTTTTTAGGTGGATTATAAGATGTTGTGCCAATTTTAAAGAAAATCGGGTACAATATGTGGTTTCTAAAGCGGAAAAAGTGAAATAGGGAGCGACATTTGTATGGGGGCTATATCTAAATCTGAACCGATTTCCTCCAAATTCAATACCGATTGTCGTTGGCCAGAAAAAATAACTTCTGCCAAGTTTCATGACAATTGGACAACAATTGCGATCTGTAGAGTGCGAACAAGCTTAGATGGACAGCAGACGGACAGACGGACGGACGGACAGACAGACATCATTAAATCGACTCAGCTGGTGATTCTAAGCCGATCGGTATACTTAAAGGTGGGTCTAGCTCGATTATTTCTTGGTGTTACAAACATTTGGCGCGAAACTAACTTATAATACCCTAGACCACGAAGTGGTGTAGGGTATAATGAAGCAATACACTCTTCGTTTTTCTCTTTCAATGTATTTTGGAAAATTTATTTAAAGCATACTTTAGGGATGTAAGATTTTATGACATGCGATCGCATGTAAATATTGGGCCGATATTAATCTTAAGTTATTTATAAAGTTATAATAGCAGTTTGTCATCGATTAAAAATTAATTTTATCAAAAATTTCAAAAATCGTAAAAAGCTAAAATTTTTACTTGGGCGTTGGGCGTGGCACTGACAATTTTCATTAAATTGTATACTAAAATGAAATCACTGGCAATGATTTGTATTCACATATATATTAAAATAAGAAATTTATAACGTTTTTAATTTTAACTTACATGAGAGGTAGGCGTGGTTGAGGGCGGATATAAGGGATGTGCGCGAAATTTCAAGGTCCTAGCTCTATTCCTTCTAATTTTTGCCGCAGCTTGTATGAAAACAGACATCAAATCGATTTGTGGACAAAGTGGGAAGACATTATTTTTGAGTTGTCACTGATGTAACAATCGATTTTAATTTGATGTATGATTTTCCATTTCAGCCAGACTATATGCCGCAGGCTTCCCAAAGCATTTGATCTCTTAAGTATATTTCAGTTCAATAACTTTACTAGTTACAACAGTCTAGCCTTGATGAACCCAGCCACGCAACTCTTCAAAAATGTCTTGTCAAAGTTCTTCACTTTATTTATTTATTATGCTTGCCTTAGCTATTTTGCATGTTT
>CANDYM010000359.1:0-35512 GCA_947397865.1 Polietes domitor
GGCTACCACGCAGTACCTAATCCGATCAACCCAACTTTTCAGTACATGGCCCAATGATGCCGCCTGCCCAAAATCCTCACCAAACAGTGACTCGTTGTGGATGCATTGCCTTCTCAATAGTCACATGTGTGTCTTCTGAACACCATATGCGGCAATTTTGCTTATTGACATAGCCACCGATATGAAAATGAGCTTCATGAAGGCCGATCTCTGCTCGGAAATTTTCCACGTAAATTTCTTACAGTTTATGTTAAAGACTCACTACTTTGGAAGTATGTTTTTAATATTTCTCAATTTTATTCGGTAGTTCACCAAATTTGAAGAAAATTGATTGAAATATGTGGTCTCTAAATAAAAAAATCGAGAGCGAAAATTTCAAATCGAAAGCGAAATTTGCATGGGAGGTATATCTAACGTAACCATCTCTTATTGGGCAAAAAGCGGGATTTATGAGTTCAAAAAGCGGGATTTGGCGGGATTTTGTAGAAAAAATGCGGGATCGTGAAAATCTAACCAAAAAAGTAAACATAAAAAACTAGCTGGATTACACCGTGCGGCAAATTGCACATTTATTGGACCTGAGACTAGAGATTGTGTGTAAAAAACTGTGTACTCAGTTTTTCATTTGGTGATCCATTCTCCTTTTTACAGGACTTTTAATTTTCCAATGATATATTAGTCTTAGTAATTTATTTTTATACTTTCAAGAGCCACACACAGACGATATGGATATCAAATGAAAGAGAAGAATATCCATTAAAAATATTTTAAATATAATTTTTCTATAGTTTAGTATTACAACAATTTCAAGTTTCCCTCATTATTTATTTAGTTTATTCATACTTTACTATTTAAGAGGGAAAAATAGAAATGGCTATTAATGCTAAACTAATACAGAGGCAAGAAATTTTTAATATTTTTAACATACATTCTTCTCTTTCATTTGATACCCATATCGCCTTTGTAAGTCCTTTGGAAATTATATGTCCTGTAAAAAGGAGAAAATATCACCAAATGAAAAACTGAGTACACAATTTTTCTACATATTATCTCCATTTTCATATGTACATGGTCTTGTTTAGGTCCAAAAAGTACAAGGTGTTATAAACTAAAATGGTTGCGTTTAGAATACGACTGGCTGGCTTTTTTCCAAATTCGTACTTTTAGGGGCACAATGGGAAAATGAGAAAATGATGGTACCAAGCAAACGGCTATATCAGGAATAATGAACTTCAGGCTACCTTGATTACTGAATAGTTAAAATTGGCCTAGAGTCATCAAGTTTTCCCTACCTACCCTAAATATATAAAAAACATTTAGGGTATTTAAGCACATTTAGTGAAGATGGCTGCGGGAGTGATCTTTAAAGATATTGAATATTTTCCTCTTATCACCAAAGAAACATCACAATTTATTTAAGACAGTAAAAAATTGAAAATCAAGAATCGGTAATAGTGGTAAATTCACTCCACGGTGGATGGTATATAAAATTAGGTGTGGCCGTATTATTAATATATGCATTATATTAATCAATTGAACAACGCCGCATTGAAATTACTTTTTATGAAAGTATAGATTAATTTACTATTAATACTACTAAATTGTGGACTTTTGTCGGTTACTAACAAATTTGTAATCGATATTGTAAAAAAATGATTTAAAACGAAAAAGCGGCATAAAGCGGGACTTTTTGTAAAAAAGCGGGACTGGGCATCAAAAAGCGGGATAGTACCGCGAAAAGCGGGATGGATGGTCACCTTAGGTATATCTAAATCTGAACCGATCTGACACACCTTCGCATTATATTGTTCTTGTTGAATTATAAGGTGATGTGCTAAATTTAAAGCAAATCGAGTAGAATATGTGGTCTCTAGAGGGAAAAAAGTCATATCGGGAGAGACATTTTTATGGCGGCTATATCTATTTGAAATATATAAGATGTTGTGCCAAATTTGAATAAAATCGGTTAAAATATGATGTCTCGAAAGTGGAAAAATTCAAATCAAAAGCGAAATTTGTATGGGAGCTATATCTAAATCTAAACCGATTTTACCCATTTTTTACCACAAAAGTTTCTAATTGAATTATAAGATACTGTGCCAAATTTGAAGTAAATCGAGTAAAATTTATGGTTTCTAGAGCGGGAAAAGTCAAATCGGGAGCGACATTTGTTTGGGGGGATATATCTGAGCCGATTTGCTTCCAATTAAATAGTGCGTAACTTTCTATCAGATATCAGTCGAGAATACCAAAATATTTGTATACCCTCCACCTCCAGGATGGGGGTATACTAACTTTGTCATTCCGTTTGTAACACCTTGAAATATCGACCTGAGACCCTATAAAGTATATATATTCTTGATGCCATGTCCGTCCGTCCGTCCGTCTGTTGAAAGTACGCTAGCATCTAAACGAAAGGAGCTAGAACGTTCAAATTTTCCATAAATGCGTCTTATAGTCGTAGATCGGTTGGGATTGAAATGGGGCGAAATCGGCCCAAAGGGAAAAATTTTTCCCTCACAAGGACTAAAAATATCCATAATAATCCCTAATATTTTAGAGTATTTAAGCATGTTTTTTGAATATGTCTGTTTATATTTGCGTGATATTTGGTATGCGCATTCCCCTTATAGCAAAAACGTGCACCATAAAGTAATTATTATTTGGAGGGGGTGAAATGGAGCAAAAAAGGATAAAAATGGTACTAATTAAACGACAACAGCTAGAAACACGAAATTCGGTGTGTACATTCCTCTAATTGAGTAGATACATAATATAAACGTATTTTTTCCAAATTCGCACTTTTAAGGGGTAAAATAGGAATAGAGGGATAAAAATGGTACCAACCAAACGGCTGTACCTAGAATAATGAAATTCAGTGTATGCATTCCTCTGATTGCATAGATAAGTAAAATACACCGATTTTTCAAAATTCGTACTTTTTGGGGTTAAAATGAAAAAAGGGGATAAAAATAGTAAAAATCTAATGACCGCAGCTAGAGTCATGAAATTCGGAGTATACATACCCCTGAGCGTGTAGACACGGAAAATAAACAGATTTTTCGAAATTCGTACTTTTTGGGGATAAAATGAAAAAAGGGGATAAAAATAGTACCAATCAAATGACCGCATCTAGAGTCATGAAATTCGGAGTATACATTCCTCTGAGTGTGTAGACACGGAAAATAAACTGATTTTTCGGAATTAGTACTTTCAAGGGATACAATTGTACAGAGAGATAGAAATAGTACCAACTAAACGACCACAGCTAGAATGATAAAATTCTAATTGCGTAGAAACGTCAAGGGGATAAAAATGGTACCAACCAGGCCCGTGCGCAGGATTTTCCCCTGGGGGGGGTTTTCATCTACACTCATAAAAAAGTTAACCCTATAATGAGTTAAAATGAACTAAAATTTAGGAAACCAAGTATACTTTTATTAAATAAAAGTAGAATTTTGCTGAAATTTTCCTAAATCTAAGTAAATTTTTCCTAAAACCAATTAATTTTTTACTAAATTTAAGCAAAATTTTCCTAAAACTAAGTATATTTTTTAATAAATCTTTTTTTGCTGAAAATTCCCTAAAACTAAGTAAATGTTTACTCAAATCAAGTAAATATTTTCTCAAACTGAGGACAATTTTGCTGATTTTTTTCTCAAAACGAGTAAATTTTTACTTAAACTGAGGAAAATTTTATTTTATACAAGGAAAAAAGGTGATATTAAAATAAGTACAATTTAACTAAAAAAATCAAACAAATAGTTTTGCTTCAGAGGATGCAAAACTGATACAAAGAAT
This sequence comes from Polietes domitor, assembly GCA_947397865.1. NCBI lineage: Eukaryota > Metazoa > Arthropoda > Insecta > Diptera > Muscidae > Polietes > Polietes domitor. Next base: position 3,802 of record CANDYM010000359.1, read on the forward strand.
GACAACATGAAATATTTCTCAAAAGACTCATGATACCTCTGCCATAAGGAGTTGAGCTATTACTCCATGATTGTTGCGAAGGCAAGATAGGCGCCTTCGCAGTGGTTGTTTAGAATAATTCATAAAATATTTAAGAATTAAGTCTCTGCAAATGAACGAGAATGTAAGAACTCGGCATAAATTTCAGTAAACATTTTAACTTCATGTTAGGAAAAACACATTTTTAAGTTAAAATTTCATAAATGGAATTTTTCCATACAAAAAAAATCCGATTTTTTCTCACTTAAAACCTTGAAAATATTCTTCCACATAAGTTTTGATTTACTCAATTGTAAGAGTTTTTTATTAGATCCAAAGAAATGCTTTTAAGTAAATCTACTACCCTTTTTCTAGTAAATGAACTATGTACTATGGCTTTGAAGGAAGGAAACTTTACTCATACTTAGTTAGGAAATTTTTACTGGAGCGTTTGGAAACCACTCATATTTTATTGCCAGGATCTTCGAGAAATATTTTGATACATTCGTCCGACAGACATTGTCGGAAAAATTGCATTTCAGTAATCCATCTACCAGTACACTCAAAGGAATATGTCAGTAAAAGAAAGCAGAAAGTCTACTGAAAGAGCAGATTTTCTGCTGTTAAAATAGAGTCAGCAGATTTGTATTTGCTGAGATGGTAAACAGCTGTTTTCTGTTTTTAGAAATATATATGATACGCATATTGTCCCAAGCTAATATAAAAGAAAATTCGAGCTAAACTCGCTTATGAACGCTTATCTATTTTTATATTTTAATTAACAACAGCCATTTTTAGCAGACTTCAAACTCTTTAGCAGTGTGAATGGTGATGTAAGATTGCAGAAAACTGCTGTTATGCCAAAAAACAGCTGTAATGGCAGAAAAGTGTCTGCTGATAGGCATTTTTTAAATAGTTGCTTGAAATTACATACATACATATCGATTAAGCCCTCGATATATATTTTGAAGAAATATTACACAAAAAACGATCAAATTCCTTGGCGATAAACCCTTCAGTCCCGCATTTTTTCAATGATTGGATATGCTTTTTGACAAAGTATGGGTCTAAATAAGATGTCTAACGAGTTTTGGGGTTTTTAATTTATATAGGACATGAGTAACAGGATGTTTACTCAAAATCTTTATACACATATTCCGATTAAATAAAAAATATTTGGAAATGTTTCTTCATTTTTATAATCTTAAATATGTATTCGAAAGCAAATTCCAAAAAACCAAATAATTGGTATTTTAGAGTTTCGTTTTCCTACGTAGACCCAAGTTAATGAATTTGTTGTTTCTCTTTTGAATAATACTTGTTACATATGTACAAAAAATACTAACTTTGAAAAAAAAAAAACAAAAATTTTAGTAAGTTAAAACTCATTTCTTATTGTTTCGCAACTTTAAAGTAGATTTTAAAATAGAGACCAACACACAGAGAAAAAATACATTTCGTAGAAACGAAATTTTAGACACGTGAACAGGGTTTTTTTTTGGGAAAAATTAGTTTGTTTGCGGTAAACATGTCATCAGTTGTTGTAAATGAACAAAGAGAAATGTGTTTAAATATATCAAACAGTTTTCTTTGTTTGTCGAAATGTATTTGTATTATGATTGCAAACTCCGAAAACATTGGAAGTAACAGAAACCGTGATGAAAATAAGACACATCGGTTCAGATTTAGATACAGCTCCATAAAAATGTCCAATCGCAAATGTTACATCTTAGCGCTCTACAAGCATCAAGCAAATTATTAGCTTTTTTTAAAGAATATTTTAGATTTTATTATGATTTCATAGTGATTCTTATCTAAACTTTTTTTAAATTACTAAACGATTTTGTTATTAAATTTCCAAACTTTTATTGCAGTACACAATTAAAAGTTCATAAGATATAGCTCTAGTCGAATGTCAGGAAGTGGTATTGGTTAATAAAAATGAAAATTTTCCGAACACACCACATTGTTCATTAGCGAAATTAGCACTACACAATCTTGAAATTGGCACAATTCGTTTAGTTTGTTTGTATTTTTCATAACCTTTGTACGAAATTTAAGAAAGTGTCCACGTGTTTTCATGATTTTATTGGAAAATTACCATTTCAGACGAGTTATTTTAAAAATACCTTAAAAATTCTATATTTTATTGCTTCAGAAAGTCTAGAAGGTTTTAAAAAGTATATGTTCGAAACCTCTCTGGGGGGGGGGTTTGAACCCCCAAACCCCCCCCCCCTGCGCACGGCCCTGGTACCAACCAAATGGGCGCAGCTGGAATCATAGAATTCGGTGTATACATTCCTCTGACTGCATAGACACGTAAAATTCGTAATTTTTCTTTTAAGGCAAAAATTGGTTGAATAATGAAGTTAGGTTATTTTGCACTATGTACGTCTGATAATGGATTTTCAAAATTCGTACTTTTGGAATTCAAATAGAATTGAAATACAACCAACAGTAGCAGCCACTATCTACCAATATTTATGGCTTTGAAAATATTTTTGAAAATATAAATATAAAGAATTTGAATTGACGTATTGTTAGCATTACCTTATAAGCGTGGTTTGAAATAATTAAAATATTATATTTATGTATAAAATTAACTTTTCAATATTTGTATTTGTTTTGGTTTGGCTATATTAAAAAAATTATATTTTCCTGTAATATTACAGCACTTCTACGGAAACCGACAACCTCTGTGGAATGTAATCCATGGTGGAGGGTATATAAAGTTCGGCCCGGCCGAACTTAACGCCGTTTCTACTTGTTTTGTACATGATTGCTGACTAAATAGGAAATATTTGCAACAGAATGGTTTCAGATTTTTTTTTTGTATTTTTGCAACAATTGCAGTTTTTTTGCGACTTATGTTACAAGAATCATTGGAATTCGGTGAATACATTCCTCTGACTGCACGCAAAATAAAAAGATTTTTCCAAATTCGTACTTTTTCTTTTACGGCAAAAATTGGTTTAATTATGAAGTTAAGTTATTTTGCACTATGTACGTAAGATAATGGATTTTCAAAAATTGTACTTTTGAAATTAAAATAGAATGGAACCAACTGAAGCACCCACTACCTACCAATATTTATGGTATTTAAGCTTTTTTGAAAATATAAATATAAGAATATTTATTTTTTGAATTTACTTGAAGTATTATTTCGATATATATAGTGTAAACGTATTGGTAGCCTTGTCTTATAAGTGTGGCTTGAAATAATAAAAATATTATATTTATTTATAAAATTATTTTTCCAATATTTTTATTTGTTTTAGTTTGGCTATATTAAAAGAAATATATTTTCCTGTAATATTACTACACTTCTACGAAAATCGACAGCCTTGTGGAATGCAAGCCAGATTTAGATATAGCCCCCATACTAATGTCGCTCCCGATTTGACTTTTGCCGCTTTAGAAACCACATATTGTACTAGATTTTCTTTACATGTGGCACAACATCTTATAATCGAACTAAAAGCACCTGTGCAGAAATGGGGAATGATCGGTTCAGATATAGCCCCCATACAAATGTCGCTCCCGATTTGACTTTTGCCGCTTTAGAGACCACATATTGTACTTGATTTTCTTTAAATTTGGCACAACAGCTTATAATTCAAGTACAAAAACGTATGGTGAAAGTGGGTAAGATCGGTTCAGATTTAGATATAACCCAAATACAAATGTTGCTCCCAAATGTTTAAACGATTTTGGCCAAACTATACATATTATATTTTACCTATTTCGTTCCAGATTTCAATATACACCCATACCAATGTCCTTTCCGATTTAACATTTTTTGTCAAACACATACATTTACAGGATACAAAAATCCTTCCCGTTTTCGCTTTTTCACTGAATTAAATTGTATACGAAGAGAAAGTGGTGTGTATCACAGAGTCGGCCCCGCCCGACTTTAGCCTTTCCTTACTTGTTTCATATGGAGCTTGACAGGAATATTCCGAAAAAGAGAATTTTGAGTCTATATCCGAACGCAGCTTAAAAATATTTTGTCATCCAACTGCAATATTTGACATGCCTGATTAAAAGCGATGTGATCTAAATTTTTATCAACATTTTTAATTTTATTGCGGAAATGATGGAAAAAAGTATGCGAAGAAATATGTAAAAGTTTCTACTGAATTCCCGCGGGATTCCCGTACGAATTTCCCGGGATACGGGAAATGAAAAATGTGCGAATTCCCGGAAATTTTCCAGCGGGAAATACCGGGATGCAAACCCTAATATATATATATCAAAAGTCCTTGAATAACCTTTATACATTGTGAGCGTACGCATTAACTTTATTTTTTTGTGAGGATCAACCCATATTAAAGAAGTTACATACTTTTTGTTGTTTTGGAGGATAAATAAAGTTCGCCCCAGCCGAACCTAACGCCTTTTTTACTTGTTTTGTATAAGTTGGCGTATAATTTTGCTATTTAAGCGTGTGTATTTACAACATTGGTGTCTTCGGCGAAATTGAAAATGAAATTTTCCCGCAAATTTTTTCGTAGAACATTTTAATCCTTTAATGTCCGTTTTCAAATGACTTTTTAGATTTTCTAGAAAAAGGGTCAAATTGACCCATAAAGATAGGAGCTAGAGTGTTAAGATCTTCCACTAAAATCTCAAAGATCTTTCACAAAAATCCTCATAAAATTCCACAATATAGTTCTGACAATAAAAATACTCTCAGACATTGTCTGACAACACTTTTTCGCTTAAGCAAAAAATTAGATCATTGATCCACTGTAAAAAGAAACTCAGACCAGTTTATTCTACAAAAATGATCTACTCAACATAACCTTTCAGAATTATAAGGTCACTATTCTGTTTCATTCAAAAAGTCTTCATTTTTTTGTACAGTGTAATTAGAAATTTTGTCGAAAATATAAATGTAAATGTGTGCGACATTTTTGGCGCACAGTGTACTTTGAAAATTTACTCATACTTATTTAATTTTCCATTAAAATGGAGTAAATTTTTTGAACTAAGTCGGTATATGGATTTTACTCAGAATTATGAAGACTATATTTCTGAGTGCTTAATCCTACACCATGTATGCCGAGGCTACAATCATCGAAAGTTGTATCATTTGAGAATCTTTAAGTGTAGAACACTCTCTGATGATTGTTTCCACTGGCCCAACTCGATTACCCTTTAGCGATGACTTAAATGCATGTTCTTGATTTTTATAAGCACTTCTGCGAAGTACTGCTGTTGAAATTATACTTTTTTACAGCATTCTAATTTTACTTTCTTACTCTTTGCCTTGTACTTCAAAATAAGTTCCTTTTTTCCGGAAGAGATTTATGTGCGAACTTTAATGTCATTTGCTCCTTCGTTCCTATTTGTGTTCTCTTTGGAGGTTAGTTTTTTGTCGTAGCTTCCTTCCTCTTCGATTATGTCATATTGTGAATTTCGTTTCCAATTTTTTTCCCCGTTGCTACACATTTGCTACCCCCTCCGACCCTCCCGGGCGGGCGGGAACAAATACCAGGCAATGCGCAGTTTGTTTGGATGATGTGGCATTATGCTGAAATTGTTGATGTTGCCGCTGCTATTGTTGTTGTTGCATGGTGTTTGGTGGCATCATTAAAAGTTTGTACTGCAGCTGTAGTTAAATTATGGCATTGTATTGAAAAGTTTTCTTTTTTCTCGCTCCTGCTCGACGGCGAATATTTCTTTGAAAAATTCGCTGCACTTGAGTGCAACTACTTTTGGGACTAAGAATCGAGAAGAAGTGAACTCCGTTCGACAAAGTAATTTAATAATAAAAGAATATAAGTACATATAAATATAATGGCAAAATTGGTATAAAGAATCAATACGATTTTTCTCGTTACAAGCCTAAAAGTAGAGAACGAGAAGAAAATAGAGGAAAAAATCCAAGAAGTGTGCTAATATTTAAATTAAGTTGCGATTCTGTTGTCTGAAACTCTTGCAAAATGAAAGGCTCAAAATTAAAACTCTTGGAAACCAGTTTTTTAGTGATTAATGAGTTACGTGGAAAATGAATATTTGAGATAGGGAAAAATGAAGTAAAAGACTATGGAAAATTATGGATATAGTCAAATGTAAGAAAAATAGCAATAACAAGTGTACCTTATATAGGATTGGGCCATTTAAAAACTTTAAATTTGAACTACCGAGTACTTTGACTTTGAATTATACGCTCCACCTCCAGGATGGGGGTATTCTAACTTTGTCATTCCGTTTGTAACACCTCGAAATATCGACCTGAGACCCTATAAAGTATATATATTTTTGATCGTCATACAATTTTAAGACGATCTAGCTATGTCCGTCCGTATGTTGAAAGCACGCTAGCATCTAAACAAAATGTGTCCATAAATGTGTCTTGTAGTCGTAGATTGGTTGGGTTTGCAACTGGGCGAAATCGACAGAAAGGGAAAATGTTTTCCATCACAAGCATATTTTGTCAATATGTCTGCTTGTACTTACTTGATTTTTGGGTAAGCGCAAATTGTACCAACCAACTGACCGCAGCTAGAGTCATGAAATTCGGAGTATATATTGCTCCGACTCGCTTACACGAAAAATAAAAGGTTTTTCCAAATTCGTACTTTCAAGGGATACAATGGGAACAGAGGGATAAACATGGTACCAACTAAACGGCTACAGTTAGAATAATTGCGTAGGCACGTAAAATATAGAGATTTTAGAAAGTCGTACTCTTATGGGGGTGAAATGGGAAAAAGGGGATAAGAATGGTACCAACCAAATGGCCACAGCTAGAATCATGGAATTCGGTGTATACATTCCTCTGACCGCATAGCCACGCAAAATAAAATGATTTTTTTTTTTTCAATTTATTTTTACGCAAAAATTGGTTGAATCATGAAAATGGATTTTAAAAATTTGTACTTTTGTGTTGTCATTTATTTTGGTTTAAGACCAAAGGTTGTGCTGAAGTCTTCAGCAGAACCCAAAATTAGCAAAAAGGCAAAGTGAGACCTTTATTGTTGCAGCTAAAAGTTAACTGCGCAGTTTCGATGGGCGCTACCCCATCTCGTAAGAACTTTCGCAACGAATGTATGTCTTTGACTTAAATCAGGGTTCATATTAGTACCATCGGTCACATACGACAAATGAGAAGCGCTGATAAACAAAATATTCCACCGAACTAAGTCGACACACTAAAAATCTCACTTTGCCAATTAAGTGTTATGCATGTGCTCGCATCGCTCGTAACAATGCAAAGGTTCTTGTTGTACGGTATGTCCCGTCTTCACTGTACCTCGTGTGTATTGTTGTTGTTTGTATGTATTGTTGGTCTGTTATGTTGTATGTGTTGTCATTTATTTTGGTTTAAGACCAAAGGTTGTGCTGAAGTCTTCAACGGAACCCAAAATTAGCAAAAATTTGTACTTTTAGAATTAAAATAGGATGGAAATACAAACAACTGTAGCACCCATTATCTACAAATATTTATGTTATTTAAGTTTTTTTGGAGATTGTATATTTATTTATAAAATTATTTTCTAATAGTTTTAATTTGTTTTATTTCGCTATATTAAAAAATGTTGTCAGTTTCCTGTAATGTTACTGCATTTCTACGAAAACCGATCTGTTGAATGCAATCCATGGTGGAGGAGGATATATAAAAATCAACATTTTACTTCATGATTTCTTGCTAAATGTTTTAAATATATTTACAAGCATTTCTGCAAAATAACACAGAAAGAGCGAGGATTCCTCTCTTGTAAGTATGTAGAATCTACATACAAAACTAAAAAATGTTATTACCGGAATAACAGCGAATGTTGATTTTACAGCCATTTTAGTCAAATAAAATCAAATAACGTATTGTAACATGATAAGATGGCTGTAAAATCAACTTTCCTTGTTATTTCTCAACGTTGCGCCGATAATAACAGACAAAGAGCGAGATTTCCTGTCTTGTATGTGGAAGGTCTTTGTCTGAGAGCTTATACAGATCGAGAGATAAATGGATCTCTTCAAAGAGCGTAAATATACAAGATGGAAAAACTCGCTCTTTGTATGCAAACTTGCAGAAAGGCGAGTTATGTCAGCGAGCACAAAAAACATAAATCAACAAGAGGGTCCGTCCGTCTCTTCTAAAAAATTGATTGAGTTACGTTAGATTAAGATGGAAAAAAATTAAATTTAAGAGAATTCTCTCGTCGTTTTGGACAGAAATCATTCACACTAACATTAAAATTTCCAAATTAAGAATGGCGGGAACAAAGAACAATAGGATAATTTTTGTCTTATTTTTCAATTAGTAAAATTGCAAAAAGTAAGTGAAATATTTTAACGTATTCTGCAGTTTCTTTGTGCTGTTTTCCGTTGATCATTCACAATTAACCAAACATTACGAAAAATGGTCATTTTGAAACACCCATTCTTCTCCAATGAGCGAGTAAAAGAGTGTAAAAATGTTCCCCTCATTTTAATAGCACGTAAAAGTCAGAATTCATTGCAGAAGGTATTTTCTATAAGAGAGGAAAGCTCGCTCTCACAGAGCGTAAAATTACAAGAGGGGAAAACTTGCTCTTTGTATGGTAATTTGCAAAAAGGCGATCTATGTCGTCGAACAGGACTAACATTTGCTTCCGCAAAGTCAATTTGTTTGTCGTTATTTTACTGTTATTATAAGCAAAAAACATAAAGGTTTATTTTCTTTGATTATAAGGTTTTGCTCAAAAACATTTCAAAAATTGAGCGAGTTACGTTAGATTGAAATGTGAATAATAAAATTAAAAAGAGTGCTGTCGTCGGTTTTGACAGAAATCATTCACAATAATATGAAAATGAAGAACGCCGGGAACAAAGAAGAATAGGATAATTTTTGCCTTATTTTTCAATAAATGTTTTGCAATTAGTAAAATAAAATAAGTAAAATTTTCACAAAATTCGTCATGGTTTTTCCATATTTTAATGCTTTTCGCCGTTTCTTTGTGCTGTTTTCTTTAGTTCATTCACAATTAAACAAAAATCAGGAAAATATTCATTTTGAAACAACAATTCATAGGTTTATTTTCCTTGGACGGACCTTCTTATTTATTTATGGTTTTTGGTAAAATCAACATTCGCTGTTATTCCTTTAGGTTGTGCCCGTAATAACAGACAAAAAGCTTCTTGTTTTGAATATATAAATACATTGGATAGGACAGGGGCACTATAAAATAGTTTCATTGACAAATTCTGAAATAGTGTAGGAGAGTGTCTTACCTTTTTCATAATCCAATTTCATTTCCACTAATTCCTATAGAACTAAAATGAGTGGGTAACTTTGTGCGGATGGCTGAATATTTACATTGTATTGAACGAACACTTGCGCTTCCCAGCCATAAACAAAAATCACACAACGTCATGAAACGTAGGTTTAACACAGCCTATTTTTTCTCCATGTTGTCTAGAAAATGTTAACATTAAATGTTGTTTTTGCAATAAGCATAATACCGTGACGATTTAGCGAATCTTCTACGCACCATCACAAGAAAATTAAAAAAGTACCGCACACGAATACTCGAATGGAAAAAACGACACAACGATTAATAGTTCTTCTCATAAACTGCGTTTACGAATACTTTACCAGAGGTATGTTATGGACGTTAACACTTAAATTCAATAACGTTTGTTTTTTTGTAATTTATAGAAAATTAGCACAAAGACCGTTCACGCTATAAAGATCCCGACATAGTACTAATCAACTGATGTTGAGATTTGTATTAATGTTACTTAGCCACATACGAAGTTAAAGGGTGCGAAAGAGACAAAACTAACTACGGTCGAAGGAAGCGGGAAATGAAAGCTTTGTTTTCAGGGTCACCCAATAGACTTTTGTTGGAAGCGTTCTGTACGCCGTGTGGAAAAATCGAGACCGGCGGCTTCAGATACGATAGTACGTACATCCGAAATGGTCATTAAAAGTACAAATGTGTAATTGTTCTTTATTAATTTGTGTAATATATATATGCACTTTTAAAACGAATTTATTTTCTATTTATAGATAAACAAACCCATGAAAAGTCTTACTCTTTTATATTTGCATTTTGTTCAGTTTCCGCGCCGCCTTTCATACACTTTAGAACAAATTTACACAAACAATTTTTTCTATTATCACGTTTATTTAATATTCAAATCCACGCGAACGGTTTGCCAATTTTTTAATGAAGGTCTAAAGGTATTAGATTCTTCTATACGTATGCAACCTTTTGGCAGGGCTGTGGAGTCGGAGAAATTTGCTGGAATCGGAATCGGAGTCGAAAAAAGTCGACTCCGGGTAAATGATTTTTTCGTTATTATAAATTATAATATATTTCCATGCTGAAAAAATGAGTAAATAATGGCTTTAAAATCTTAAAATATTAGCCTATTTTATAATTGTAAAAAATTTAAAATAAAAGTAATGTTAATGTGGCATTCATTTATTGATGCAATTTTAAAGAGACGTGCCGACAAATGCACTATTATAGATCAGGCGACTCGTTGGGGAAGTACGTATTTAATGCTCAAACGTCTGATTGAAATAAAAAGTTATTTAAACGATTTGCACAATAAAGACCTCTCATTAGCAGAACAATATTGAGATCAAGCCATTGTTCTCGAAAAGGTTTTACAGGGTCCTTATATTATAATCAAAAAATTTCAAAGCGAGAATTTGACACCAGGTGGTTTCTACAGGGAATGGAAGGAACTAATATTTAAATTGGAGAAATTTGTTTCTTCAATGACTAGAAGAGATGTGGAAATAAGTAAGAATTCTATTCTATTGGCGAGAATATGTGTCGACCCTTTAAATAGAATTTTATTAAACCATGATCAAGTTTTAGTGGCACTTCAAAATAAGGCTAAAAGGCTAAGAAATGATGAAATAAAAAATGTTGACAGAAAATACAAAAAGGATTTCTACCAAGTAGTTGGATATTACCCGAAAATTATTCGTCATGTGGTATTACTAGCAGCTGCAATGCAACTTACTCAAGTGAGCGTAGAGAGATTATTTTCCGCCCTAAAACTTTTAAAAAGTGATATTCGTGCCTCAGTGAAAGAGGAGTTAGCAAATGTAATTCTGCTTTTAAGAACTTTTAAGTAAGTATATGACAGTTTTTGTTATCAATTTTATTAGTAGTTATAGAATATCTTTTCGTATTGTTTCCATAGTATTTTGTATAATTAATTAAAAAATACTTTACTTTAAAAAATACTGTACAATAGCAGTATTACATATAAATGTATTTACCTCTTTTTACCGTTTCTTGGTTCCACACAAAATGAGTGGATCTAAAGTGCGATATATGATAATATAACTGTTTTTTCTTTTAGCCGGGATATTAAATTATTAAAGGGTTAATTTTTTACTCAAAATAAAAATTATTTTTTTTTCACATTGTCGTCAACTACAATATAAATATTTATATCAGAACAAATTAAAAAAATATATATTTTATGGTGGCTTTTTTGGACTTAGAATCGATAACAATAAATTTGACTTACACTGGATAACTACCCAGACTATCTCTTTTCCTTTTGGATGTCGTGAACAATTGTACAATGACATACTGCCATAGTGGAGTGTATACAAACTTAAATGTACACAGAAATATGTAAAATTTGACTAAAAGTTAGGAAAAAACTGCGTAAGGGTAATTTTTTCCATATCAAGTTCAATCTGTTCCATGAAATACGAATCTTGTATACTCTCCAACACGGAGTGTATTATACAGTATTACTGGCAGATTACAGGCTATGGACATCAAATAAAAGGGCAAAACCATATTAGTAAAATTAAGATAATTTTTATGAACATTGGGATATATGTTTACTATTCAAAACTACCGCATTTGTTGTTTTAAATAAATTATGATGATATGCCATTCTGTACAGCGACTTTAAATATTTTAGCTGCAGCCGTTTGGTTGGAAAAATTGTATCCCTCTTTTCTCATTTTACCCCTTAATTGTGCGTATTTCGTAATATCAATTTATTCTACAATTGCAGTTAGAAGACTCTAGAAATCGAATTTCATGTTTCTAGCTGTTGTCGTTTCAATAGTACTATTTGTATCCCTTTTAAACCTTTAACCACTTAAAAGTATGAAATGATTTTTAGTTCGAGTTCACGCTATAATGGATATTTTATAAAAAAAAGTTATTTAAAAGAGGATATTTCAAAAAACTTAAATAAGCTTATTGTTTTAGATTTTTTCCTTTGTTTTATTTTGGCCTGTAATCAGTATTTGATTTGAACTAGGATATTCTCCTGGCTCAATACCATTTTATAGAATGCAAATATATTCACAAATGGCATGGTGACATTTATTACTTGGCTGCACACAACCACTACCATGATTTCCACCCAGTGAGAATAATTTACGTAAAGAGGACGGGTATTTTGTTGAAAATACTGTACCGATTTCGCCCACTTTCAGTCCCAGACGATCTAAAACCATTAGACGCATGTGTGAAAATTGGAATCCCTGGCGGACGGACATTGTAGATCGCCTTAGAATTTTACCACGACCCAGAATATATATACATTATGGGGCATTCAATGAATATTTCAAGGTTTTGGAAGAAATTAAGATAAACTCCATCCTATGGTGGAGAGTATAAAAACGCCAATTATATTCAATTCGCTTTTTACATTTTTTTACAAATTTTTTGGTGCCTCCAAATATATATTTTTTAATTTGTATGGTTGTTTCAAACGTACGTACAGTGGTGGACACGAATTTAGCACATTCAACATATGCAACTTTATAAAGCAAATAATTCTACTTCTTTTTATGTTTTTTTGCCCGTTATTCTTTTAAATATTGCGTACGATAAGATGACCATTTAACGTTGTTTTTGTTCGGTTCTTATGTTGCATTTTAGTTTTATTCAATCTAAAGTGCAAATAATAAATACGAAAAGTGATTGGACAGTAATTTAGCATAAATTAAAAAAAAACTTTAATCAAACCGGATAAAAACTGAACTAACCAATATATTTTATTATAAACTTTTGGATATCCACTATTTTGAGTAATAGCTGTACATCTTCTGGACATACTCTCCACTAGAGACATAAAACGCTCCAATGGTATAGCATATCAAGAATTTTGAGTTTTATTCAAGAAATCGGACAAATTTTTGGGTTTTATTGCTATAATATGCGGTTAAAGCCCATTCCATAGATTATCAATAGGATTGAGATCCGGTGACTGTGCTGGACCATTTTTAAAAATCTATTCTGTTCAGCTCCCAACAGCTATTTACTGGCGTTAAGTGTGTTTTGGTTGGTTGACGTGCATATAACGCCACTTACGTGACACGGTTTTATCGGAATATGTTATCATAGTATCAACAAGTAGATTTTTGAAAAATATACTGATCCATTAGTGCATCGATTTTGTGTATGGGACCAACATCGTGTCCAGAAAATGCAGTATACACCATCAGATTTTCGCCAACAAGCTTTACCGTCTCATATTTGTACTTTGGGTTGTGCTGCATGTTTGGAGGGCACAATTCGTATTGTTTTCTATTAGATCCGGACCGACAAATGTTCGATTCGCCAATCCAGGCGATATTTTCCCAAAAATCTTGGATTTTTCTAAATGCTCCTGAGCAAATGAAATTTGACACTGTAAGTCATTTTTTGATACTTGTGGCTTATGTTGAACAATGCATCCAAATGCTAATGTCAATTTTTGCCGAAAGGTCTCTCTGAATCACAGTTGAGCTTTTAAATGGATCTGCTAAGCAGGTTCTATAAATTAAAGAGTCCTATTTAGGGGTTGTTTTTCTTTGCGTAGGACATTGTACGACATTTTTTAAGCTTCCATATGTTCCAATATGACTTAGTACATTGCACATAATCTGTCTGGATCAATTTAGAATGTTTGTAGTGCCCCAGCGGTACTTCCACTGTCGTTCATGTCGTTCCATGTATAATTATAAATTTGTTGAGTAATAACTTCCATTTGAGGAAAAATTACAAAAACATACCAATTAATTATTTTAAACGCAAAAGGAAACAGAAAATAACAACTTTTATCAAATGTGCTAAATTTGTGTCCAGCCCAGATTACGAATTACTTGCAAAAACATGAGAAAAAAAATTATGGGGCTTAGTGATCACACCATAAGCGACACTAAAAAAACAAATATTTGGCGCAGAGTTCATTATCAGAACAAATTATTTGCTAGTATAAAAAAACACATGAAGTGTGCTAAACTCGTGGCCACCACTGTATGTCCCATAAATCATCTGTGATAACAAAAACGATAATAAAGATTTAATTATACCCTCCACCTCCAGGATGGGGGTATACTAACTTTGTCATTCCGTTTGTAACACCTTGAAATATCGACCTGAGACCCTATAAAGTATATATATTCTTTATCGTGATAAAATTCTAAGACGATCTAGCCATGTCCGTCCGTCTGTCCGTCTGTTGAAAGCACGCTAGCATCTAAACGAAAGGAGCTAGAACGTTAAAATTTTCCATAAATGCGTCTTATAGTCGTAGATCGGTTGGGATTGAAATGGGGTGAAATCGGCCCAAAGGGAAAAATTTTTCCCTCACAAGGACTAAAAATACCCATAATAATCCCTAGGTACATATTAAACGACAACAGCTAGAAACTCTAAAGGAGTAGATACATAATATAAAAGTATTTTTTCCAAATTAGTACTTTTAAGGGGTAAAATGGGAATAGAGGGATAAAAATGGTACCAACCCCTAGAATAATCAAATTCGGTGTATACATTCCTCTGATTGCATAGACACGTAAAATACACGGATTTTTCAAAATTCGTACTTTTTGGGGTTAAAATGAAAGAAGGGATAAAATTAGTACCAATCAAATTACGGCAGCTAGAGTCATGAAATTTGGAGTATACATTCCTCTGACTGTGTAGACACGGAAAATAAAGGAATTTTTCGAAATTTGGTACTTTTTGGGGTCAAAATGGAAAAAGGGGATAAAAATAGTACCAACCTAATGACCGCAGCCAGACACGGAAAATAAACGGATTTTTCGAAATTCGTACTTTCAAGGGATACAATGGGTACAGAGGGATAAAAATGGTACCAACCAAACGGCTACACCTAGAATAAAGAAATTCGGTGTATACATTCCTCTGATTGCGTAGACACGGAAAAAAAAGGGATTTTTCGAAATTGGTACTTTTTGGGGTAAAAATGGAAAAAGGGGATAAAAATAGTACCAACCTAATGACCGCAGTTAGAGTCATGAAATTCGGTGTATACATTCCTTTGGCTACGTAGACACGGAAAATAAACGGATTTTTCGAAATTCGTACTTTCAAGGGATACAATGGTACAGAGGGATAAAAATAGTACTAACTAAACGACTACAGCTAGAATGATGAAATTCTAATTGGGTAGAAACGTCAAATAAAGAGATTTTAGATAGTCGTACTCTTAAGGGGGTAAAAATGGTACCAACCAAATGGCCGCAGCTGTAATCATGGAATTCGGTGTATACATTCCTCTGAATAAAAAGTTTTTTTTCCAAATTTTTGCTTTTTCTTTTACGGCAAAAATTGGTTGAATCATGAAGTTAGGTTAGTTTGCACTATGTACGTTTGATAATGGATTTTCAAAATTTAGACTTTTGGAATTAAAATAGAATGGAAATACAACCAACTGTAGCACCCACTATCTACCAATATTTATGGTATTTAAGCTTTTTGAAAATATATATAAAATAATATTTATTTTTTGAATTGACGGGTTGGTAGCCTTGCCTTATTGGCATGGATTGAAATAATTAAAATATTATATTTATTAATAATTTTTTTTTAATATTTGTATTTGTTTGATTTGGCTATATAAAAAAATTCATTTTCCTGTAATATTACTGCAGTTCTACGAAAATGGACATCCTCTGTGGAATGCAATCAATGGTGGAGGGTATATAAAGTTCGGCCCGGCCGAACTTAACGCCGTTTTTACTTGTTTTTTACTCATAAATATTTGTATCAAAATAAATTTTCCAAAAGTTATTTGTATCGACTTTTTTGGACTGAGAATCAATAACCATAAATTTGGCTTAAACTGGATAATTTCCAGTTGGCGACAATTTTAAAGAAAGATCTTTTTATATTGAATGCAATTGTGGCATTTGTGGCATTTTATTGCCGTTTATGTCGAAATAGGTTTTTTTGGCCAAAGATCACGACTATATTATTTTTTACGAACAATGGGTAGGGTAACCCTGGAAACAGAGCTTTCATTTCCCGCATCCTTCGCTCGTAGCTAGTTTTGTCTCTTTCACACCCTTTAACTTCGTATGTGGTTAAGTCAACAATAACAAATCTCAACATCAATTGATTAGTTCTATGTCGGGATCTTTATGGGGTCGTGAACGGTCTTTGTGAACATTTTCTATAATTTGTAAAAAATCAAACGTTATTTAATTTAAATGTTAATGTCCATACTATACCTCGAGTATAGTATTCATAAACGCAGTTTATGCGAAGAACTCTTAATCGTTCTTCGTTATTCCATTCGCGTGTTTGGGTGCTGTGTTTGTAGCCGTGTCATGGTGCGCGACATGTCATTGTAGTTGTTTTTTTGTATACCATTGCAAAAACAACAGGAATCTGAGAAAGAAGGATCATGTTAAGATTTACTCGGCAACAGACGAACGTATATGAACGGAATAAATAAATTTTGTTGACTAGGAATTTCAAGTGCATATAGACTCTTTCGTCGCTCTTTTCATTACAATACGAAGTGGGTATGAGAACTGAAACATACATATCTACATACTCACTCACACATTCATTGGCCTGGCTAAAATTAATTGTACAAGAATTAGTGGTAGTAAGAATGGATTGTAAAAAAGGTGAGTAACTCCCCTTTTACTGTTTCCAAAATTTTATATAAAAATTTGTGACCCGAACTTTAATAGAAACCTCCGGTTTGTATCGTAGATATCCTGATCAGAGCAAAGAGCGTAAAAGTACAAGAGGGGAAAACTCGCTCTTTGTATATTAACTTACTTATTAAGGTACAAAGAGCGTAAATATACAAGAAGGGAAATCTCGCATCTTGCCTGTTAACTTGTAGAGAGGCCGAGCTATGCAAAGAAAATAAATCTATATGAAGGTCCGTCCGACTCTTTGAATTCTGACAGTTACGTGCGATTAAGATGAGGGGAAAAAATCGACACTCTTTTGCTTGCTCTTCGGAGAAGAATCGGTGTTTCAAATTTTTTGAACATTTTAATTTGTGAACATTTTAATTATTTATTATACCCTCCACCTTCAGGATGGGGGTATTTCACTTTGTCATTCCGTTTGTAACACCTTGAAATAGTCATCGGAGACCCCATAATGTATATATATTCTGGGTCGTGGTAAAATTCTAAGACGATATAGCCATGTCTGTCTGTCTGTCTGTTTAAAGCACGATAGCGGCCGAACGAAATGAGCTAGAAGGTTCAAATTTTTCCTAAATGTGTCTTATGGTTGTAGGTCGGTTGGGATTGAAAGTAGACGAAATCGGTCCAGAGGCAAAAATTTTTCCCTCACAAGGACTGAAAATACCCCTAATATTTGGAGTATTTCAGCCTGTTTTTGGAACATACTAGCTTGTATTTACTTGATATTTGCAATACGCATTCCCTTTATAGCATAAAAGGGCACCATAGAGTGTTTTATTTGTAGGGGGCGAAATGGGACAAAAAGGGATAAAAATGGTACCTATCAAACGGCAACAGATAGAAAATCGAAATTTGGCGTGTACATTCTTCTAATATATTTAGTAGATACAAAATATAGAAGTATTTTTTCTAAATTCGTACATTTAAGGGGTTAAATGGGGATAGAGGGATAAAAATAGTACCAACCTAACGACTGCACCTAGAATAACGAAATTCGATGTATACATTCCTCTGATTGCGTAGACACGTAAAATAAAAGAACTTTCCAAAATTCGTACTTTTTGGGGTTCAAATGGAAAAAGGGGATAAAAATAGTACCTACCAAATGACCGCAGCTAAAATCATAAAATCCGGAGTATACATTCCTCTGACTGCGTAGACACGAAAAATAAAACGTTTTTTCCAAATTCGTACTTTCAAGGGATGCAATGGCTGCTGGGGATAAAAATAGTACCAACTAAACGAATACAGCTAGAATGATGAAATTTGGTGTGTACATCCCTCTAATTATGTAGATACGTACAATAAACAGAGTTTAGATAGTCGTTCTCTTGAGGGGACAAAATTGGAAAAAGGGGATAAAAATGGTACCAACAAAATGGCCGCTGATAGAATCATGGAATTCGGTGTATACATTCCTCTGACTGCATAGCCACGTAAAATATTTTTTTACAAATTCGTACTTTATTTTGTTGCTTTTACGACAAAAAATGGAAGAATCATGAAGTTGTCTTATACTGCGTACGTGAGAGATAAGGTATTTTCAAAATGTATACCGTTGAAATTAAAATAGGATGGAAATACAACCAACCAAACGACTGTAGCTGAAAATACGCTCTCTATCCCCCAATATTTAGGGTATTTATGCTTGCTCCCTTATATTTACTTTATGAATTGAAGTATTATTTCCATTATATATATACATAGTATACAAATATTGGTAGCCTTGGCTTATTAATTAAATTTCTGATTTTCGTACAGTTAAAATTTGTTGCGGACATTCCTCTTGTAGCTTGGAAGCATCACAAAGAAAATAAAAGTTTTAGCGGGCGAAATGGGACAAAAAGGGATAAAATGTGGTACCAATGATACGACAACAGCTACAATCATGAAATTCGGTGTGTACACCCTCTAATAAAACACGTAAAATACAGGGATTTATCGAAATTTGTGCTTTTAAGGGATATAATTAAAAAGAGGGATAAAAATGGGACCTGCCAAACCGCTGAAGTTGAAATCTTGAAATTCGGTGTAGACATTCTGACTATGAAGACTCGAAAAAAGGTTTTTTCGAAATTTGTACATTTGGGGAATGGGGATATCTTTAAATTTTATACTTTTCTTATCTGTTTGTCTGTATCTGAAAATGCTTCTTTCTAATGGCGACTGACTATCGCCTAATATTTAGGCAAGTTCACTTTCACAATTACTACATTTTATTTATATATAGTAGTCGATTTTAAACAGTGCTGTATACTTATGCATACATTATAGTTTGAAATAGTAAACAATTATAGTAATGTGCACAAATATATCAAAATTTTCGTAATATGGTACTGTGCTTCTATGTAAAGTCGACATCCTTTAATCTGCTGGTAATACTGTGGAATGCACTCCGTGGTGGAGGGTATATAAGATTTGGGCCGGCCAAACTTAACGTCTTCTTACTTGTTTTTATTTTACTAATTTCAAAACATTTTATTGAAAAAGAAGACAACAATTATCCAATTCTTCTTTGTTCCCGGCATTCTTAATTTTGAAATGTGCGTGTTATTGTGAATGAATTCTGTCTAAACCGACGACAGGACTCTCTTAAATTTTATTATTCACGTTTTAATCTAACGTAACTCGCTCAATTATTGAAATGAGACGGACGTACCTTCTTATTCATTTATGTTTTTTGGACAAACCATTATACATTGCAGAAGATCAAAGAGCGTTATATCAAAGAGCGTAAAAGTGCCAGAGGGGAAAACTCGCTTTTTTTATGTGTACTAGCAAAAGGCGAGCTATGCCATCGAACTTATAAGCAAGAAGAGAAATCTCACTCTTTGTCTGTTATTACCGGCGCACAGTGGTTCAGAATCAAAATCCAACGGCCAAAATACAATAACTGTTTGTTAATTTTTGAGTTCTGTATAAAAAAATCTAAATTAGACAAGGACCCAAGGATTATTTTGAGATATTGACATTAAAAATCGGGAAATCGAACTTATAAGCAAGAAGAGAAATCTCACTCTTTGTCTGTTATTACCGGCGCACAGTGGTTCAGAATCAAAATCCAACGGCCAAAATACAATAACTGTTTGTTAATTTTTGAGTTCTGTATAAAAAAATCTAAATTAGACAAGGACCCAAGGATTATTTTGAGATATTGACATTAAAAATCGGGAAATCGGATATATTTTAGAAATCGACCCAAATTTGACTACATTTCGTATTTTTCAATTTTAAAGAAAATTAAAATTTTATTTTTTTTGTGTTTATGTTTTTTTTAACACATTTTTACGTATTTGTTCATAATGCGAAAATTTTTTTGTATTACAGATTTTCGCGTTTTTCAGAATGTTGTTTCTTACATTTATTATGACGTCAAAACTATGTACCAAATATAGTTCGTCTGTAATAAATACTTTAAAAAATATCCTTTTTGAACAAATGCCTTTTGAACAATGTCTGATTTTGGACCAACACTACTTTTTTCCTTCAAAAGCCTTTAACGAAATGTATACATATTTGGAAAGGTTGAAGGGTTCCCCGTTTAACCCCAACTAAACGGCTACAGCTAGCACGTAAAATAAAAAGATTTTAGAAAGTCGTACTCTTAAGGGGGTAAAATAGGAAATATGGGATAAAAATGGTATCAACCAAATGGCCGCTGCTAGAATCATGGAATTCGGTGTATACATAGACTGCATAGACTCGGAAAATAAAAAGATTTTTCCAAATTTGTACTTTTTTACTTTTACGGCAAAAATTGGGTGAATCCTGATGTTAAGTTATTTTGATTTTAAAAATTTGCACTTTTGGAATTAAAATAGAATGGAAATACAACCAACTATAGCACCCACTATTTACCAATATTTATGGCATTTAAGCTGTTTGAAATTATAAATATTACAATATTTTGTTTTTGAATTGACTTGAAGTAAAGAGTGATTTTTTTGAGGTTAGGATTTTCATGCATTAGTATTTGACAGATCACGTGGGATTTCAGACATGGTGTCAAAGAAAAAGATGCTCAGTATGCTTTGACATTTCATCATGAATCGTCTTACAAACGAACAACGCTTGCAAATTATTGAATTTTATTATCAAAATGCGTGCTCTGTTAAGAAAGTTCATTGCGCGCTTCCATTTTATGGTCAGTTTAATCGACCCACTGAAGCGGCTATTCGGGCTATTGTGACTAAATTTCGCACCAAATTTACATTGTTGGACATTAAACCACCAACACGCTTACGTAGAGTGCGAACTGAAGAAAATATCGCAGCTGTATCGGCCAGTGTTAATGATGACCACCAATTTTCGATTCGTCGCCGTTCGCACCAATTGGGTCTCTGTTACTCAAAAACGTGGAAATGCCAAAATTGGACTAAGCGGATGGACCACCTAAGACGCAGCCGCGGTCAACATTTAAATGAAATTATCTTCAAAAAGTAAATGTCATGGACCAATCTAACGTTTCAAATAAAGAACCGATGAGATTTTGCAAATTTTATGCGTTTTTTTTTTAAAAAAGTTATCAAGCTCTTAAAAAATCACCCTCTATAATTTCGATATCTAAACGTATTGGTAGCCTTGCCTTATAAGCATGGTTTGGAATAATAAAAATACATGTTTATTTATAAAATTATTTTTTCAATATTTCTATTTGTTTTGGTTTGGCTATATTCAAAAATATATTTTCCTGTAATATTACTGCACTTCTACGAAAATCGACAGCCTCTGTGGAATGCAATCCATAGTGTAGAGAATATATTAAGTTCGGCCCGGCCGATCTTTACGACGTTTTTTAATTGTTTTTATCTAATATGATGAATGAAACAACGTATATATCATTCCAAAGGTCTACATTTATTTATTTTTGGGTTAATCCAATGAGAAGCCGATTTAAAAAGAAACAATTGACAATCGACTAGGTTATAGGCGTGTAAAGGTACGCCAAACCGTTTTGTTTTTTTTTTGAGTGTCTGGGAAATTTTAATATTTCAATTTACTGGACAATACCTACACTCAGAAAAATTACATTCCTAAAACAGTGAAATTGATTGAAAACAAGTAAAAATGCGATATATCTTATATACCCTTCACTACGGAACGCATGTCACGGTATTACCTGCATATTAGAGTTGGTCGACTTTACAAAGAAGTGCAGTACCACATTAGGGAAATTTTGCTATTTTACACGATTCGAACCCGAGACCTTCTGGTTGCCAAGCGGACACCTTACCTCTGTAACCCCATATTAAAATTTCGTTCGTAAAATGTTACATCGACTTTTTGGAAGTTGTTTAAAAGAACTTCCTCAAAAGCGGGAAAATGCACACTTGGATTTTGAGATGCGATTATGTTATTCCAACGGTACTAAGTACTTCCATTTTTTTGCTGGGCACTGAAGGTACTAATATCAAAAGATGCCTTTATTTGTCGTGTCTACGCGAAATTTATCATTTTACAAGATACAAGACCAAGTCGATAGTGGAATTCGCTTTTACTTGATTATTTTAAACATGTAAAAACGGCGTTAAGTTCGACCGGGCCCAACTTTATATACCCTACTCCATGAATTGCATTCCACAGAGGCTGTCGATTTTCGTAGAAGTGCAGTAATATTACAGGAAAATATATTTTTTAATATAGCCAAACCAAAACAAATACAAATATTGAAAAAATAATTTTATAAATAAATATAATATTTTTATTACTTCAAACCACGCTTATAAGGCAAGGCTATCAATACGTTTACATATTAAAATAATACTTCAAGTCAATTCAACAAATAAATAAAAAAGCTTAAATACCATAAATATTGGTAGATAGTGGGTGCTACAGTTGGTTGTATTTCCATTCTATTTTAATTCCACAAGTGCAAATTTTGAAAATCCATTATCTCACGTACATAGTGCAAAATAACCTAACTTCACGATTCAGCCAATTTTTCCGTAAAAGTGAAAAAGTACAAATTTGGAAAAACATTTTTATTTTCCGAGTCTATGCAGTCAGAGGAATGTATACACCGAATTCAGGCCCGTGCGCAGGATTTTCCCCTGGGGGGGGGTTTTCATCTACACTCATAAAAAAGTTAACCCTATAATGAGTTAAAATTAACTAAAATTTAGGAAACCAAGTACATTTTTACTAAATATAAGTAGAATTTTGCTGAAATTTTCCTAAATCTAAGTAAATATTTCCTAAAACCAAGTAATTTTTTACTAAATTTAAGCAAAATTTTCCTAAAACTAAGTAAATTTTTACTAAATCTTAGTAAAATTTTGCTGAAAATTTCCTAAAACTAAGTAAATGTTGACTCAAATCAAGTTAATATTTATTCAAACTGAGGACAATTTTGCTGATTTTTTTCCTCAAAACGAGTAAATTTTTACTTAAACTGAGGAAAATTTTATTTTATACAAGGAAAAAAGGTGAAATTAAAATAAGTTCAATTTAACTAAAAAAATCAAACAAATAGTTTTGCGTCAGAGTATGCAAAACTGATACAAAAAATGACAGCATGAGATGTTTCTCAAGAGTTTCATGTTACCTCTGCCATAAGGAGTTGAGCTATTACTCCATGATTGTTGCGAAGGCAAGATAGGCGCCTTCGCAGTGGTTGTTTAGAATAATTCATAAAGTATTTAAGAAATAAGTCTTTGCAAACGAACGAGAATTGCTTCTTAATTTAATATTAAAGAATTTGTTTTAAACATTTCAAATGTTTTTTATAAGTTCATTAATACTGAATTGTGTGAAGAACTCGGCATAAATTTTAGTAAACATTTTAACTTAATTTTAGGAAAAAACAAATTTTTAAGTTAAAATTTCCTAAATGGAATTTTTTCCATACAACAAATTTCAGATTTTTTTCTCACTTAAAACCTTGGAAATATTCTTCCACATAAGTACGAAATTAGTCAATTGTAAGAATTTTTTATTAGATCCAAGTAAGTAAATCTACTACTTTTTTCTAGTAAATGAACTATTTACTATGGCTTTGAAAGAAGGAAACTTTACTCATACTTAGTTTATTTTTCTGCTTTTTACTGGAGCGTTTGGAAACCACTCATATGTTATTGCCAGGATCTTCGAGAAATATTTTGATACATTCGTCCGACAGACATCATCAGTACACTCAAAGGAATATGTCTGTAAAAGAAAGCAGAAAGTCTACTGAAAGAGCAGATTTTGTGCTGTTAAAAAAGACACAGGAGATTTGTATCTGCTGAAATGGTAAACAGCTGTTTGCTGTTTTTAGCAATATATATGATACGCAAATTGTCCCAAGCTAATATAAAAGAAAATTCGGGCTAAACTCGCTTATGAACGCTTATCTATTTTTATATTTTAATTAACAACGGCCAATTTTAGCAGACTGCAAACTCTTTAGCAGTGTGAATGGTGATGTAAGGTTGTAGAAAACTGCTGTTATGTCAAAAAACAGCTGTAATAGCAGAAAAGCGTCTGTTGATAGGCAGCAGACTATCGCTGTTCTTATTAACAGACTTGTTCTCTAAGTGTAGAACTTTTTTTAAATAGTTGTTTGAAATTACATACATACATATCTTTCAGGAGATCGAAAAACTTATTTTCTATTATAAATTATTAATCGTTCTTCTACAGTTTAATCTAAAAAGGATTACTAATTGCTACGATTAAAAAGTTTTCGAATTTCCTACTATTCGTGGTTTCATGGTTCATAGCCACTTTTGTATGTTTAAAATTGAGCACTATGAACGTTGAAATAAGAATAAGATTTATTGTAAACTTCATAACTTTTTTCATGAAATCTTGACAATGTTGTATAGAAAACGCATTTTCTGTGATGTATATAGCGAATTTAAAGATTCCAGCATCATTCAGATTGGTCGCTTGTAACATATATGTAGCCAGTCGCGAAAATCGCTGCAATTGATGAAAAATCCAAAATTCAATACAATCGTTGCAATTCCTTATATTTTAACTTTATTCATTCATAATTCTGAAACTTTTCATACACAAATATTCCCCGTGAAGTCAGCAATCACATGCCAAAGAAATATTTTGGTATTCTCAATATAAATATACTTTTCAAAATTTTTGACTTTACAGCCACCATTTTTCCTATTTTAGCCTGATAACTGGGGAATCAAAATGCTATTAACGCGAAATGATGGAATTTGATAGTACGATATGCCCTAAATCTAGAAAAAATGTTTTAAACAAAATCGTTGTAGCGAATTATATCCTTCGGTTTTATGCTGCTCCATTGTCGAACTATTTTATTCTGTTATTTTTATGTTCATAGCCACTTATGCAGTCACAAACTAACGTGCGAGGGGATAGCCAAATCAGAAAATTAGAAAAAATGGCTTTAAAAATTTTTTTTCCAAATTTATATGACAGACATCCAAATCTGAGAATAGTTTGGCATCAAAAACTCATTTTCGAGAAAATGGTTTAAAGCCACTTTTGAATATAAACCCTCGATATATATTTTGAAGAAATATTAGACAAAAAACCGTCAAATTCCTCTGCGGTAAACCCTTCAGTCCCGCATTTTTGCTGTGATAAATGCAGAAAATTCAATATGCTTTTTGACAAAGTATGGGTCTAAATAGTATGATAAGATAAGAGTTTTGGGGTTTTTAATTTATATAGGACATGAGTAACAGGATGTTTACTCAAAATCTTTATACGCATATTCCGATTAAATAAAAAATTTGGAAATGTTTCTTCATTATTATAATCTTAAATATGTATAAATTCAAATAACAAATACAGTTTGTTTGTATTCGATGAAATGCAAGAAGAAACAACTATACATTTTAATTCCAAAAAACCAAATAATTGGTATTTTAGAGTTTCGTTTTCCTACGTAGATCCAAGTTACTGAATTTGTTGTTTCTCTTTTGAATAATACTTGTTACATATGTACAAAAAAATACTAACTCCGAAAAATATTTGACATAAGTGATAAATATAACATACATTTCAGTAAGATAAAACTCATTTCTAATTGTTTCGCAACTTTAAAGTAGATTTTAAAATAGAGACCTTCACGTAGAGAAAAAATGCATTTCGTAGAAACGAAATTTTAAACACGTTAACATCGTTTTTGAGTTTCTTTTGTGGGAAAAATTAGTTTGTTTGCGGTAAACATGTCATCAGTTATTGTAAATGAACAAAGAGAAATAAGTTTATGTGATGAAAATAGGACTCATCGGTTCAGATTTAGATACAGCTCCATAAAAATGTCCAATCACAAATGTTACATCTTAGCGCTGTACAAGCATCAAGCTAATTATTTGCTTTTATTAAGAATATTTTAGATTTCATTATGATATCATAGTGATTCTTATCTACACTTTTTTAAAATTACTAAACGATTTTGTTATTAAATTTCCAAACTTATATTGTAGTACACAATTAAAAGTTCATATGGTATTGCTCTAGTCAAATGTCAAGAAATGGTATCGGTTAATAAAAATTAAAAATTTCCGAACAATTTGGTGTCCATTAGCGAAATTAGCACTATACAATCTTGAAATTGGCACAATTCGTTTAGTTTCTTTGTATTTTTCATAACCTTTGTCCGAAATTCAAGAAAGTGTCCACGATTTTGTATGTAATTTACATGATTTTACTGCAAAATTACAATTTCAGACGAGTTATTTAAAAAAAAAATTAAAAAAACTTTAAAAATTCTATATTTTATTGCTTCAGAAAGTCTAGAAGGTTTTCAAAAGTATATGTTCGAAACCTCTCTGGGGGGGTTTGAACCTCCAAACCCCCCCCTCTGCGCACGGCCCTGACCGAATTCCATGATTCTAGCAGCGGCCATTTGGTTGGTACCATTTTTATCCCCTTTTTCCTATTTTACCCCCTTAAGAGTACGACTTTCTAAAATCTCTCTATTTTACGTGTCTACGTAATTAGAGGGATGTACACGCCGAAGTTCATCATTCTAGCTGTAGCCGTTTAGTTGGTACTTTTATTTTTCGTGTCTACGCAGTCAGAGGAATGTATACTCCGAATTTCATGACTCTAGCTGCGGCCAATTTACGTGTCTACGCAACCAGGGGAATGTATACACCGAATTTCATTATTCTAGGCGCAGCCGTTTGGTTGGTACCATTTTTATTCCTCTATTCCCATTGTACCCCTTAAAAGTACGAATTTGGAAAAAATACTTTTATATTATGTATC
The DNA here is from genome assembly GCA_947397865.1 of Polietes domitor. Classification (NCBI taxonomy): domain Eukaryota; kingdom Metazoa; phylum Arthropoda; class Insecta; order Diptera; family Muscidae; genus Polietes; species Polietes domitor. The sequence continues at coordinate 30,902 of CANDYM010000359.1, forward strand.
TAAATAATTAGAGGAATGTACACACAGATTTTAGTGTTTCTAGCTATTGTCGTTCAAGTAAGTACAAGCAGACATATTGAAAAAATATGCTTAAATACTCTCAAATATTAGGGGTTATTGTGGGTATTTTTAGTCCTTGTGAGGGAATAATTTTATCCCTTTGGGCCGATTTTGCCCTCTTTCAAACCCAACCGATCTACGACTATAAGACGCATTTATGAAAAATTTGGATGTCCTAGCTCCTTTCGTTTAGATGCTAGCGTGCTTTCAACAGACGGACAGACTGACGTCCATGGGTAGATCGTCTTAGAATTTTATGGCCATCAAGGATATATATACTTTATATAGTCTCAGGTCGATATTTCAAGGTGTTACAAACGGTTAGTATGGGGGTATACTAACCGTTTGTAACATCTGGATATGAAGGGTATAATGAAGAATAATTTTTTAGATTTGCAAATTAAGAATTTTTGCCAAAAATAGCCTAATTCCCAATGTCGAGAAATGTGTTCCAAAATTTGGAAGTTTATTGCCAAAATGGTGTCATTAAAAAATTGAGATATGTGCACCGGAATGATCTATACTTGTATTTTTACAAAAAAAAATAGATTTAGTGAAAACTTCAATAACTCAGTCAATTATATACGAATTTTTAAAAACAAAAGTGGTGGGGAGTAAAACCCCCGCTAAACGAAATCCACAAGTAATTTCACAATGCCTTACGAACTAAAATGTAGAAACATTTCCAAAATTGGAAAATGTAGAACAAATAAAACATAATTTTTTAAATCTTGAGAAACTGAAAATCGGTTGAGACACTGAAAATCGACTAAAAACCCCATTTTTTCCAAACAAATTCTTGTTTTGCACGATAATACCTACATGAAAAAAATTGTCACTTCCCATAATTTTGTGGACTTTAGCACAGTGTTATTCTATAATTAATTTTTAAATAAGTAAGTGTTTTAAGTAAGTTATATTCTTAAAAAATGAATCGATGCTACATTATAGCATTTTTAAATGAAAAGCATTCACACAAATCTTGGTTTGGATTTAAATTTAATATATTTAAACCGTTTAATTCCTCGTGGGAAACTCATGAGGTGTAAACTCATCTGAATTGACCGCTTAGTATAATTCTCAGAATTAATTAATGAATAGATCAAATGTATGCCCATAAAGACAAAACATATATAAATGGACTCGTGTTACGATTAAACACAATATATTTACTTGCCTCCATTAACTACGCATATGTATGTATCTTCAGGCCCATTCCCCAAGAAACATATTGAACATAGTTAGTTCCTGCTGCAAGTCTAACAAACAATACTTATTGTTATGCTATTTAGTTACGAACTCAACTCGCTTTACTTTTGTTCTCATTTTGCGAACAATTTATTTCTTAAGGGATAATAAATGTAACTCATTAAACAACTGGAATTGTCTTTCAAAACATAAATTCAACTTTTATTGTTAATGTTTTGGTTTCTCTCTGTTGCTTCCCTTTTGCCATTCCCGGCCAGTGCCAGCCAGCGTCGAACATGTTCCCAGCGAAGGAACACGAAAAACAAAACAAATGAAGAAAGATCGAAAAAGTAAAAGAATGAGCATCATCTGCTTCATCACGCACAAGAACAACATCATCATGTAATTTTTCTAATACTTATATTGTCTTTAACAATATTTGCGCACAATTAGTGAAAAGAAAAGTTTTTATTTCCCCACCTTATGTAGTACGGCGCACAGTCACTGGCCAGTGAATTGTGACCGGTACGTTAAATTTCACCGGCGAATGCTTTCATATAACTCCAATACAAAAGGGCTTCCCGATTTGACTTTTCTCTCTCTAGAAGCCACATAATTTAACCTATTTGCCCAAATTTGAAAGAACAAGTTATGTTTCACCCAAAAATCTAGAGCATAAACACAACTGCGGCGTAGGAGTCAACTTCCAAAAATGTGTTGTTTTTAAACATAGAATCCTTGGTGCTTTCATCACCATATGTGGTGCTAAACATTCTCCAAAAAAACTTTGAGAAAAATTGAAGAGAACGACTCCAAGAAAATATTCTAACTTTATAGTTTTGATGCTAGCGTCAAAGAACTTTGTCAAGAACTATATTTTTCATGTTTTCCACAAGAAAATATACAAAACTTTTTTGAAGTTGTATAACCATAACTGTGGCTTAGGACACAGTGCTACACACTCATTGCAACACAAAATTATTCCCTCAATTTAATTAAACAGTGACCAAAGTTTCAAGTGGATATATTTTCTGGAGCTGGATCTAGGTGCCTTTGTCATCACTTTTGGCCCGCGAAGACCTTCAATATTTAAAACAAGTAAAAACGGCGCACAGTGGTTCTGAATCAAAATTCAATAACTTTTGTTCTAGTAGACAAAAAAAATTAGACAAGGACCCAAAGATTATTTTGAGATATTAACATTATAAATCGGGAAATCCGATATATTTTAGAAATCGGCCCAAAGTTGACTACTTTTCGTATTTGTCGATTTTAAAGAAAATTACAATTTTTATTTTTTGTGTTTATATTTTTAAACAAAATTTTTGTATTATAGATTTTCACGTTTTTCAGATCTTGAAAATTGAAAAACGTAATTTATTTTTTTGAATTTGTCGATCAGTTTCTCACACATTTTAAGAGATTTTTATACCCTCCACCTCCAGGATAGGGGTATACTAACTTTGTCATTCCGTTTGTAACACCTTGAAATATCGACCTGAGACCCTATAAAGTATATATATTCTTGATCGTCATAAAATTCTAAGACGATCTATCCATATCCGTCCGTCTGTTGAAAGCACGCTAGCATATAAACGAAAGGAGCTAGAACGTTCAAATTTTCTGTAAATGCGTCTTATAGTCGCAGATCGGTTGGCTTGAAACGGGGCGAAATCGGCCTAAAGGGAAAAAATGTTCCCTCACAAGGACTAAAATTACCCATAATAATCCCCAATATTTTAGAGTATTTAAGCATATTTTTTCAATATATCTGCTTGTACTTACTTGATATTGGGTATACACATTCCCCCGATAACAAAAACGTGCACCATAAAGTGATTCTTATTTGTAGGGGTGAAATGGGGCAAAAAGGGATAAAAATGGTACATATTAAACGACAACAGCTAGAAACACGAAATTCGGTGTGTACATTCCTCTAATAGAGTAGATACAAAATATAAAAGTACTTTTAAGGGGTAAAATGGGAATAGAGGGATAAAAATGGTACCCACCAAACGGCTACCCCTAGAATACTCAAATTCGGTGTATACATTCCTCTGACTGCATAGACACGTAAAATATACGGATTTTTCAAAATTCGTACTTTTTTTGGTTAAAATTAAAAAGGTGATAAATATAGTACCAATTAAATGACCGCAGCTAGAGTCATGAAATTTAGAGTATACATTCCTCTGACTGTGTAGACACGGAAAATAAACGGATTTTTCGAAATTCGCACTTTTTGGGGTCAACATGGAAAAAGGGGATAAAAATAGTACCAACCAAATGACCGCAGCTAGAGTCATGAAATTCGGATTCTAAGCCGATCGGTATACTTAAAGGTGGGTCTAGCTTGATTATTTCTTGGTGTTACAAACATTTGGCGCGAAACTAACTTATAATACCCTAGTCCACGAAGTGGTGTAGGGTATAAATATCTGAGTGCAAAATCTCTTAAAATGTGTAAGAAGCAGTTCGACAAAGTCAAAAAATCAATTACTTTTTTTCAATTTGCAAAATCTGTAATACAAAACAAGTAAGGAAAGGTTAAAGTCGGACGGGGCCGACTATATAATACCCTACACCACTCCCTGCATATATACATCGCTTTGATTACTAAAAACAGGTATTCCATGGGAGCAATTTTATGTAGTTCATTTAAATTATACAGTTACTATCAATTCATCTTTAGTCAAATTTAATGAATATGGTAAATAATAAAGTAATTGATTCAATTTTCCAGCAGATATTCCGAGAAAAGTAAATATAACATGCTATGGAAAAATTGAACAACCTATGGATTTTTTAGTTGAATTTTTAGATGTTGTGCCAATTTTAAAGAAAATCGGGTACAATATGTGGTTTCTAAACCGGAAAAAGTGAAATCGGGAGCGTCATTTGTATGGGGGCTATATCTAAATCTGAACCGATCTTACCCACTTTCAGCATAGGTGTTTCTAGTTCGATTATAAAATGTTGTGCCAATTTTAAAGAAAATCGGGTACAATATGTGGTTTCTAAAGCGGAAAAAGTGAAATCGGGAGCGACAATTGTATGGGGGCTATATCTAAATCTGAACCGATCTTACCCACTTTCAGCGTAGGTGTTTCTAGTTCGATTATAAAATGTTGTGTCAATTTTAAAGAAAATCGGGTGCAATACGTGGTTTCTAAATCTGAATAAATGAAATCGAGAGCTACATTTGTATGGGGGCTATATCTAAATCTGAACCGATCTTACCCACTTGCAGCACAGGTGTTTCCAGTTAGATTATAAGGTGTTGATATGTGGTTTTTAATTCGGAAAATGTCAAATCGCGAGCGACATTTGTATGGGGGCTATATCTAAATCTGAACCGATCTT